>JASCZW010011747.1:0-30917 GCA_034211315.2 Aedes japonicus
AGATCTGTTGCGATAAGCTCAAATGTAGAACACATTTTGATCGGATAAAATTTTTTCGCCGATGTTCAACAGTGTGCATAACCCTTTGCAGGGTGTAAACACCATAGATATATGAAACACACTGTGATACAATAATGGCGGTAATGTATTAATGTTAAACAAAAATTAAACCAACATGCACGCAATAGCGCCACAATACTAACTAACAACACATAAAAAGCATAAAAGTTCTAAATCAATTCAAAATCATTCAAATTAACCAATAAAGTTATTTTAAGTAATTCACTGTTGTGTGATATTAATTTAACAATATTGTTTAAACAAATATTTTTTAAATCATAAGAAGTCATTTTTCTTCTTAACCAACAAATGAGTTGTTGCTTTTCAATACAAGGTTTCTATTTTTTTGAATTCCTAGAAAAGTTTCAAATCAATTTAAAATTCCATTCAAATCAAACCAGTAAGATTATTTAAGGTAATCACAGCTGTGTAATATTAATTCAAATTTCATCAGTTTTATTGGTCCATATTTAACAATTTTTATAATAAATAATATTTGATTTATCAACGATCACATTAATTTAACTTAAGTGGTTAATTTATTGTTTAAAAAAAAGTCACATCACATCACATCACATGTCATACTGTATCTGCCTCTGCTTTTATAATGAAAGTTTTAACATAATAAATTAAGATTTTTAGATTATCAACGATTTATTCTGCAATAACTGACTCTTCGAATCAAGCGACATGGGCTACATATAAGCTCGAGAAAAAACAATTAAACACGATATTCAATTCTATCAAGTATGTAGTTTATTTCAACTCAAAGGTTTTGTTTAATAGCTCATCGTTTTATTGGTCTGTTAATAAACCAAAATTTAGTTGAATTGATTCCTATTTTGTATTGGTATAACTACGAACTTTTTTGCGTGAGGTACCATTTTCTTTAACGGTTAACGTGTGTTTCAAGATGTTTCATCGGATACTGATTGTTTAGGCTCTTCTGAAGCAAATGTAGAAAGGATCAAATATGTTCGCGATAACTAAAAACCAGGCTAAAAGGCAACCCTGAACTCGAATTATTGCTCACCCATGTTGGTTTTGATTTTCATCGACTGACATCGAGGCAAGAATCAAGCAGATTTTTCGATGTTGTCAATAGTTGTTCTTAATTTTGTAGTAGGAAAAACAGGAATCAAGGACGTATAAAAAGCTGCTGATTATTAAAAAAGTGTAAAGTTCTGATCCGGATGAAACCCATCGTGGAATACATTTTTGATTTTGATTTCAACTTTTTAGTTGAGCCGAAAATTGAGCTTCATACCAAACAGCTCATTAAAATTATTCTAAGTAAACGTTTTATGAAACTGAAGTTTATTAAAACGAATTACACTAACAAATGGTATTTTAAATCTCTGTTTTCTTCAAAATCAGATCTACTTGTCTAAGATGAAATAATGATCAGTTTACTTAGTTTTGACACGTTTTCTTCACGTCACTTTTACAAACGTCAAACTTATATCGTCGTAGTGTGAACAACCTATTTTGAGTATCGATATCAAATCGCTATATTACGTAGCATAGAGCGCATTGTGGAGCTTTACTATTAAACATTTAGTAATTCTATTGAACATAACTTCACCATCACATCACCCTTACCGCATCGTACACGCTATTTCTAAACAACCCAGTATTGAGCAACGATTGACTCAAATCTTAGAAGTATGGCTACTCAAAAGTGAGTAAAGATAGTTCGTAGTGGTAACATGACAAACAATCAACATCAGCTTGAATCCGATCCATGTTTACTAATTGTCAACGTGTTATTCCAACTACCTGTACTCACTTCAGAGTAGCCATACGTTCGACCAATTTGAGTCAATCGTACTCAATTTTGGGTGGTTTAGAAATAGCGTGTAGTATCAGATGACAGCGGTTACACGCTCATCACTTTCAGTTGTATTATTAAAAACTCATTACACGAAAACCATCAATCAGGGCGAAGATGATGATAAATTATAATTGGGCAATTTTCCGTGAGAAAAAAGGGACAGTAAGACAAATGAAAGAGAGGTTGTTTGAGCGTAGATGGACAGAGATGATTGATGAGAGGGAGAAAGAGAGAGGTTGAAAGAGGTGCTGGAAGAAAGAACATAAACAAAACGACCGGACGGACGGGTACTGATTAATGAACAAATAGTTGCCTGGTAAACGATAGCAAAGGTTGTAGAGCTCTAAGCCGGAGTAGATGTTTGTAGCGATTTACAAATTGAGGAGCTTCAGTCTATCGAGTGTGAGGAAAAGGCGAACTAAAAATTTTGATATTCGTAAGTTTGGGTGATTCGCAAAAATAGTTCAAAAGTTTATTTGATCCGAACATTACTGTTGTGGACATAAAAGTACAATGAAAGGTCAAATAAATAAACCAAATATCTACAAAACTAAGTCGTGAGAAAACTTTTTACCCATTATGACAACAACAGCATCAACAAACGAACAGACATAGATGGGACTATGGCCAACATACATCTGAACTACATTCAGTAAACATGATAAGAACAGAGCCAAAATACGCAGAAAGAAGAGTAACTATGTTATTTCGACATAGTACACAATACGTTAAACAAGTAACCATGGGGTTTAAATATATGTAATACAAGCTGATGCAATGGACTTCGTCCTGTCCAATATTATTTAATCGGATGCGATTGCTTATAAATCGATACACATAATAAATCGGTTTTCGATATTTACAACTTCTTTTTTTAATTGCATGAATGTCCTGTATTGTAGTCAATTTGAAATTGACTGTCAATTGTCATGATGGAGAACTTGAATATTTTCAATTTTGCCACCGGTGCGCATGGCAATCGGCAGTCTTTTCAAGTTGTTGATAACTATCAATTGAAGACATTTAAATCTGGTGTATTCGTTGAATACTCAAGGCATCTTTGGTAGTTCCAACCCAAGAAAATTGGTATGGTGTCTTGCCGGACCGACTTGTGTTGATTACGGTGCTGGAACATCTCATGAAGGAACTTTCCAAAACAACAACGTTTTGTGCATTTTTGTTGAGGCAATTTAGCGCTGGCATCTGAATTGAGGCTGTACTTTTGACTGATTGTGGGAAATAGGGGTTTTCTTGAAGTTTGCTTATTTAAATTAAAGAAATTTTAATAATTTGTGTTGAAAATCATTGATTTGTGATTTTTCTACATTTGTTTCCAATGTATTGATAAACAACATTTTTTTTTTGTTTTCTGTTTCGTTGCGTAAATGTACAGAGGAGATGGTTTTCCAACTCGTGAACACGCCACGTATAGCCACGTATGAAGATTGCGAAGCATAATAATGACAGATTCAACTTTCAGACGCAAATGATGGGGCGGCATGCCAGACAAATCCAAAGAATTTAGAAATTCCACTGGATAATTCACGGCTTGCGTCTTCATTTTCAACACGATCGATCGACTTGTATGAGCGCAAATCTCCCGGAAACATCGGTATTTTTGGCAGCTAAAATTGCGCATGTACCTCAACAAATCGTAGTTACGATAATTTTGGTCAATTTTCGGATACACATTCGTGATGAGTTCATCTTTCGTTGAAGTGAATTGGAAAATGACAGGTGGAATTGATATCAAACAACTGGAAATATCAACCGAAATTCGGAAATGCGGTGACCGCACTGTTCAGAAATAACAAACAATGTGCACAGTTGTCAACAAACTAAGCGTCCTCAGCGTCATCTGTTGAGTTATCGAAGTATCAGTCAGAAATATGAAACTAAATGTGCGCCTCCAACGCCACTATTGACAATATTTGATGTAGAGATTTCTTTTTTAATTTACTCGTGATTTGTCATGATTTTCAATGTTTTAATCACGTTTGGAACATAATTTAGTTGAAACTTAGTTGTAAAAAGTGGAAAAAATGTGGTGGTGATTTTGGTGATGATGGTGGTGTTAGTCAGATAATATGTGTATGCCAAAACTCAAAATTTTGAATTTTTTGGTGCGGAAAAATGCCGTTTTTTTTTCAAATTTCCAATTTTCCAGCTGTTCTTTAAGAATTTTTCAACTTTACTTTTTATCTGAACCTTTGTTGAGCAAAAGGAAACACATTATCTCAAGACAACGTCAAGATTGGTCCGTCGTACTCGAGTTTTAGCGTTACTAACAAACAAACATTCATTTTTATATGTATAGATGAATGGACGACGAAATAAAAAGTTTCAAGGTAACATTATTGGACCAATACTAGGGTAGGTAACGACTTAAGCACCCCGAGACCCTATTCCAAGCACGGGGTTAACGTTAACCTACAACGCTCATTTTTTGTAGTATGGTGCTTCACTAGATGGATGGATGGTCGTTACTACCTATATAACATTTTCACTTCAGATCTCCCTGATTTACCTCAGCGCTGTCAAAAATCTTGCTTTGCTGATGACACAGACATTTCCGCTAAAGGAAAAGTCTTCGTGTTATATCCAGGAGGCTACCAAAAAGCATGGACATTTTTACAGATTATTTTCTAAATGGAAGATTTCTCCTAATGCTTCCAAAACTCAACCTATAATATTTCCACACAAGCCTAGAGCTGCATTTTTGAAACCAAGTAATAATCGTATGGTTACTATGAACGGAGTTCCAATTTTTTGGTCAAGTCAAGTAAAATGGTCAAAAATTAACCTTTAATTATTACATTGAGGGCATTCAAGCCAAATGTAATAAATATATAAAATGTTTATATCATCTTAAAAACAGAAAATCCAAACTTTGTTTGAAGAACAAACGTCTAATATTCAAACAAATTTTTAGACCGACTATGCTTTATGCTGTGCCAATATGGTTCTAGTTGTTGTGCTACTTGAAAAAAGCACTTAAAAAAATTCCGAACAAAGTTCTGAAAATAATTTTGAAGCTGCCACCCTGGTTCAGTACTAATAAATTACATAGAATTTCAAACGTTGAGACTCTAGAAGAAATATCCAACAAAATGATAGCATATAAGGTTGAAACGTTAATTACTTAGCAGGAGCACCTATGATAATATATGAATGTAAAATAATGTAAAATGTGGAATAAATAAAGAGTTAAAAAAAATGAGCGTCCCAACTGATTTGGCTTCCAATGCAGTTTTGTTCCAACATAGCTTCTCGAACGGATGCCTAGCGGTGTAGTGCCACATAACCGAAACAAACGTTAACACACGCACTACAAAACACCAACTTCACTGGAACCGCTATTCCGGTTTACCTCCAATCAATAAATCAATGTTTGATTTGAATATTTTGTATCGAATATCGAACAAAATGTTTGTTTTCACGAACTCGATGTATCGGATTAGACGAAGTTGGATCAATTTGGTGCTTATAGACCGACATTACATCCATATCCTTCGAAAGTTTCTGACTTTATTAATTGTTTAGGTATTACATTTAGCTTAGCAAGTGTATAGCTAGGTAAATGATGCTTCCAGCTCAAATATTTCATGAGTTAAAAAAATGTAATCGATCGCTGCATGATTAGGCTGAGACAAGGGACACATACCTCATGTCGGTTTGGGTATGTTTCGTTCAGCGATAATCTGAGCGCCACGAAGTGAGCACTCGGATATGTAAGTAAACACTGACTGTTCACTCTGTCCACATTTTGTTCATTTTGTAAGCGAGTGTATATTTTACTAATATCGGTTTACTATTTGCACACGATTCAAGCCTATTCTATATAAGTGTAATTATTTGCTGAATTATAATATTTTAACATGCAAACGTTGGATCATAATTTGTAAACATTTCAGTTTTTTACTGTGCGAACTGTGTTAGCTTAAACATTCGCCGAGCAGAGCTGAGTCATTTGCTGTTGTATAATTTAGAAAAATGCTTTCGTTGGTAATGCTAATTGAACATCCGGCATTCCAGCGGATGATTCACGAAACACTTGTTTATAGTTCATTCCAGGTTTTATGGAACCATATTAGTAGCAGTTCTACATCTAAATAATCAATAGTATGAAGTATGCCTGGAGGATACGCTAACCGAAACTGCAATTCGGCACTTTAATTTTCAAGTTCAGCCTCCACTCAATAGCCTAGTGCTTGCGTGGTCATACAGCTTTGAAACATATATTTCTCGTTTTAAATCCTTCTCGACTAGCCTAGTCAGAAATATGTATACCATTTCCTTCCAATAAAGTAATGCTAAAGCTTCGCTCTTACACTTTGCTTTTAGGGCTTGCTCACACGGAAGGAAGCAAAACTGCTTACGATAGTGTTACATATTTACTCAGACCCCCAAATTGGCCGCCCGTGGCTAACTAAAAGTGTACTAAATATGTACATCACATACCAACTTTACTGCTGCTGAATTTCATCGTTTCATTTCAGGCGCTTTACGCTTTTATATCGAGAATTTTGCCGGCTCTCAACTTGGTCGAATTCAGGCATTTAAACAGGTATTAATTGTAAATTTTACTCGGCAATCGAACCGCCTCAGCAGAAATTCTCCTCTTACCGACCACGGCATCTGAGGCTAAACTACATGCGATGGCATTATTTCGCCAAAGTTCGGCTTGGTCCTATTCGGTCTCCATTACCGGGGCCATGTGCCATGTGTTTGAGAAAGTGAATGCGAAATAATAATGTGTGACAAGATGAGTGACCCGACACCATCATCAGTGTCATCGGCAGTAAGCAGCAACCGCCGCCACCACCACCAATGGACATATTCATTCTGTTCACTTGACGGTCGAAGCTGTTGATGAAGATTTATGTGAGAATAAACGATATCGGTAACAGCCACGTAATTGATGGTTCTAGTTCATGGAATAGTTTGGCCACTTTAACTCAATTTAGCTGCGATTTTTGCGCGCGATTTGGTGGCAAGCACTTTTGCATTTATTCCTTCCCTATTGGAACTTGACGCCGGTTCTCAACTTAGTGCTGGTTCAAGATTGAGAATAACCTACTAGACCGAATCACAAGTTTGATGTTGTCAAGCATTATTAAACAAAAGCAATTTCGTGAAATCAGTGACATTTTAAAAATTTGCATATCACCAAGGAAAACAAATCCGTATCCATGCGCTAAATGTCAACGTGTCGCATTTTATGCTTTGCTCATCCAGCACTATTCCGAGCGACATTTGACTTCGACAGACATTGTCATTTTGGTACAACAGCAGCAACGTGTGAAGCCTGCCATGCCGCAGTTGATTACATTGTCGGGTTGTTTGGGTACAGATCCTTGCGATGCGGCAGACGTTGAACGAGGACCAATATGGTGAGCGTTAACAAGCATCGGCAAGTACGACAACATTACGGAAATGGCAAATGATGACATTACTGTTAGGGGCAATTCTACAGCAGGCCTGGGTAGTGTTGCGGTCGTTCGGTTGTCAAGGTGTCGAAGTAAACTTCTCGGCATATCAGCATTTCGTGGAAATGTGGTGCAAGGTCAGGCACGGTTGGTTTGGGTAATTCTTCCCAACTTGTGCCACAGAGTGCGATCGGCGTCTGAGTGGGATTCAATTCATTCAGGGGCGGGTATGGCGTGTGTGTTGACGCAATTCGTGTTAGGAAAGTGTTAATGACCGGACAAATCAGAAGGCATGTTTACGGAAGTCGACACGATGGCATGTTGTCATTTGGTGGTAGAGCACAAAACGGGCCCATTGCGTGATTCGGAGACATGCTGGTTGATGAAACTTTGCTTTTACTTTGGTTAACATTGGGCAGGCATAAAGCCCGATTCAAAGTAAATTTAGACGCATTCAAGTAATCATAACTCTAAAATTAAACAACATCTAAACAACGGTTGATAAAAACGTCAAACAAAAGAGTATTTATTCAGCTTTCAAACGATATATAAGAAATTATTAAATTTTACCGTTTCAAACGAACTGTCTCACTTTACTTGTGATCGATGCCATCATGATCTGCACCAGGTTGAGGCAGACCACGAAGAATTCTCTAGATGTTTGTGCACAATTAATTTTCTTTTCTCAATTTACATTATCCGTGCGTCCAGATGTACTTTGAACCGAGCTTTAATTTATTATTTGAGAGGGTTAAGAAAATCATTTTGATTGAGCTATTTAACTATAAAAATGTGGCTTCTATTGCTGATCTATTCACTAGTCTAAAGTGGATAGCTCATTAAATCTTTCCTACAGTTTAGCGATTTTTCAAAGCTTGTAAAGAATCTCAATACGTCAAGACTGGTTAGCAACTGAGTGTCTGAAAAATAGGAACTTTACAAATTATATGCAAGTATACTATATTAACAATATAAGTCGCTTCCACATTTTTTAGGCTACCTTTTCTTGCGCATGTGGCTATAAGTGAGAAACGTGGCAACTACTACGCTCTGAATCAAAAGCTCGTTGTAAGTTATCCAGGTTTTGTGATACCTAGCATAGTATTTCAAAAGTACTCAACCGACAAATTGAAACCAAGCACCATTAAATTAAGGTACTCAAGTAAAAACCAACTAAACTCACGGCAATAACAAAACGTAACTATGGTTTGGTGCAACTTGAATAAGGATAGGACAAAGTTCGGCTGCTGAGAAGTAAGCTAGATTTACGGCTTGCAATTTTTATTTTTGTTTCAAATATTACGAAGTAGAGAGATACTTTGATGCAGTTATCTTCAATTCACGACTTGAAAAACATACATTTTTTTAAATCTTAATTGCCTAAAAAATCATTCGCAATTTGTTTTACTGTTGGCTAATGGTTGGAACAAACACATGTTCCACCTACTCTTTCATTGTTGCTAATTCTAATGAATCATTAGAAATTTCATCATTCATTCGAAGTTTCAGTAAGAAATTTTGCTTTCCATTGGATGTTTCAGTGAAGAAATTTTGCTTTCCATTGGATGTTTTCAACGTTTCCGAAGTATCAACAAATTCAAAATATCATAAGTAATTAAACAAGCATTATGGTTTATTGCTTATAGATTTTTTGAATTGGTTGATGCTTCGGAAACGTTGAAAACTTCCAACTTCCGGGAACAGTGCAACATTGATTTTTTTTTATTTTACTTTCGTTCATATATCTAGAAACTGAACCTGTCTAATCTAATCTAATCTAACCTAGTATAATCTAATAGAATACTATATCTTTAAACTCTACCTGTGGACAGAATTTCATAGACATTGTTCATTGGCTAATTTTGTACGATAAAAAAAAACCGCAATGTCTGACCTACAGATAAAAGAAACATTGAATTTTCTGTGTTATATAATGCACATAAAGGAATGCTAGATTTGGCAGAAAACTAATGAGATATTTCATGTAAATTTCAGCCAAATAACGCCTGAATCAACCCTGTTGTATGAAAGATTTCAAACATTGTTGTATGGCTCATCAAAGACTATAACCAATTGCGTTGTTTACGCCTCATTTGGCTTGGAATTAAAGGGGTGGAAATTTTACGCGCTTGTTAAAATTAATTTTTTTTTGTATGTAACTAGTCTGAAGAATGAAACGTCATCGATCCTTAAGAAGAAGTATTTTACAGTAAACTCGTTTATAAAAAATGCATCTTCGTGGAAAACTGGGATTTCCGAATGATCCCCACTCATTAAAAAAGTGCATTGCATTTACTTTATTATATGTATACTGTGTATATGTCAAATAGGGCATACGTTCTACTCGTTTTTATAATACGAAAAATGCGTAGTTTGCACGCCCGTGGAAAAACAAGTTTAAAAAGCTTCAAATATGTTGACAGTATTGGCGACGAAGTTTTGAAAATTGCATAATGCAAATATCACTCCGAACAAAGAATAAGTTTTTATCTTTCTGTTTAAAAAAATAATACAGTTTGGATCCTGGTATGGATCAAACTACACAGAAAAAATAATGAATTTTAACAAGCGCGTAAAATTTCCCCTCGTTTAATTCCAAAGAAGGCGTAAACAACGAAATTGTTCGCAATCTTTTATGCGCCGTACAACAATGTTGGCAATCTTTCATACAACAGTAGGTTCAAGACGTTATCTGGCTTAGTTTACATGAAATATCCCATTGATTTTTGCCAAATCGAGCATTCCCTTTATGTGCATTAGATAACGCAGAAAATTCAATGTTTCTTTTTATCTGTGTAGTCTTGTATCCTGACATTGTTTCATTGAAATGGGTAGAAGTGATTCTCTTCTAGGAGCTAATAAACAAATTTTGACGTGTCGACATTGTTCTCAAAAGTGAGCAAACAATACTCCTAAAAAAAGTTTTAAGGTGGATACACGTTAAAATAAAGTCTACCAAATGGAAAGTTAGAATATATTTTAATTGCCATTTTTATCGCCAGGTGGTGTTGTTGGCAGCGCTACTGGATGTTGAACGAAAATTGAAAAAACGACTGGTTTTCCTTTTTCTTTTATCATCTTAACCTGTTTTTGTAACTTGTGATCTATGTATATTGTAGTTATTTTGCTCTTCCTTCATTGTTGTATTCATGTCAATGTTTGATTTGTATCTTATGTTATTTATATTTAAGAATATGACGGAGTTCTAATGCCAATTTGAGCCTCTCCCGTCTCAAATTGTCTTTTCTTGTGACGAAGAGATGGAGATTAATAATAAATAAATAAATAAATAAATCAATAATGCCTATAACAGTTTCGATGAGTCATACGAAGACATTTACAGAAACTACATAAGAGTAGGGGAAGGTGCTCTAATGTGGGTCTATGGATTTTGGATTCGCTCTACGCTTAAAATTCGAAGTAAATTCACTATTTTTACTCTTAAAATTAAAAATATACAGAAGTGACATACACTCAGTAGCAAAAAAAAGCCGAGCAAAATTTTGCTTCCAAAAACCGCGTTGTTCAACTTTCTGTTACATTGTCAATTATCAATATTTTTGGCTGAAAATTTGACAATTTTATAATCAATGTATAGACTCTTTGTGACCAAAATTTCATGTTGATAAAATTTACGAATTTGGAGTTATCATAACATATGTGAAAAAAGTCATTTTTGGACATAGCAATTTCAAAAATCCGTATTTCTGTGAAAAATTTAGGTAGCATATTAAAAATTTCTTCATAGCTTAAAAAAATATAGGAAATAATGTGGACAAAATTTGAACTGTTTCCATAAAGTGGTTTGGACTACAGCTGACGTCAAAGTTGACGCACCAAAATGGGCATTTCTCTTTTTCACCCGATACTAACCTTTCTGAAATATCGGTGCAAAAAAAAAAAGCCGAGGTGAATTCATTTTATTAATACACATGATTTGTTACGCGTGAAATATCCCAAATAACTAGTGTAACCCACGAAGAACTTTGAAAATATGGCATTCAGTATGAATTGGTTTGTGAAAACTACGTATACAGTGTTACACAGTATTATTAATAAAATTCACCTCGGCTTTTTTTGCACCGATATTTCAGCAAGGTCAGCATCGGGTGAAAAAGAAATGCACATGTTGGTGCGTCAACTGACGTCAGCTGTAGTCAAACCACTTCATGGAAACAGTTCAAATTTGTCCACATTATTTCCTGTATTTTTAAGCTATGGAGAAATTTTTAACATGCTACCTAAATTTTTCACCTGAAACACGTTTTTAATTGCTTTGTCAAAATGACGTTTTTCACATATGTTATGATAACTTCAAATTTATAAATTTCATGAACGTGAAATTTTGAACACATAAAGTTTATGCATGTTTATAATGTTGTTAAATTTTCAGCCAAAAATATTGATAATTGACAAAGTTACAGAGAAGGTTAAACATGGAGTTTTTGCAAACAAAATTTCGCTCAGCTTTTTTTGCTACTGAGTGTACCAATAAGAAGAAAAATTAAAGACAGGTAATTTTTCAACGCTAGGCCGAATTCTGGATCCATAGACCCACATTAGAGCACTTTCCCCTTATTTAAATAAAATATATCAAGAAACTCAAAATTTAGCGTCTGCGTTAGTTCAATGCATTCTGAAATTGTATCCGAATTTATTGACCACGGTGTACGAGGATTGCGAACAAAACAGTTAAGCGCGCATAAAAGCAAAATTCAAAGATCAAAATTCACTGATAGGAGCAATCCAAACATTCAAATTTCATTTTGTCGCATCACCCGTATGCCTTCAAAAGTGTTTCGAAGGACTTTCGGTAAATGCAGTCACAAACCACAACTCACCAAGTAGACCGAATGATGTGCAGCGCATGAATGCATACAAATTTTCCAAGAACACCGTCCGAGGGAGGAAACGAATGAGGCAAAGAGAAAGATGCGCCAGCCCACCATCATGCAAACGACGTTGTATGCTGAATTTAATAAATATCGATTATAAGTGCAAAAAACAACGCTGATTTCCCGGGGTTATTGCTTGTCCCACATGAGCCATAGGCAGTGCGAATCGTCGGCCTTTTGAAGTGCAACATGGGAAGCGCCGTGAACAGTTTTAAGCAAATCCCACATGCGAATATCCGATCGATCCTTATCGACGACGATGTCGAAACGGGCTGAGATGAGTGGAATAGATATTGCTTTTCCGATTTGTTGCCGGTATCGCCAGTCATCAATCTAAATTAAAAGTTAATGGCAATGGCTGAAGACGGCAACAGAAGCGATAATTTCAGCGGAAACCTTCAGCCTGAAGGTCGATAAAACCGAACCAATGGCTATGTATCTGCTGTTGATTAAACAATTAAACATAGCCACCGACCAGCTGGAGAAGATATGTATTTTGTTTTGCCTCTATTTTCGCTCTGCCAAAACATTCTACCCTATCATAATTATACAACAACACATATCGAGCAATAATCATTGAACTGAGCTGAAAACAACAAACCCGCGACGCTCCCCCCCCTAAAGCCTTTTCTTCCTTCTAGGTCGTGTCATTCGATTCGACTGGCAGTTGCTGGCGGCGGTAGGCAGTCTAGGTAGGAAGCAGCAGGAAAATTGTGTCGATCAATGTTTTGTCTGTGTGCCTCCCTTCTAGGCCTGCTGGGGGGGTTGGGGAGGAAAGCGATGAAAATAACAACAGCCATAAAAAATTGCTTTCCCGGAAGCGTGCCACAACGCCCACGCTCGGAGTGGTAACGAGGGAACGGCAGCTTCGTCGAAGTTCCCGAAGCGCAAACAGAGGAACGGCCTGCTTCCGTGATCGCGTTCGGATAAATTATGCAGGTGTAATCTCCGTCCGTTCGGGCTTACGCGAATAGATTAATCGGAGGCTCGCTCGTGCAGCGCGTGATTGTTGTCAATCAGGAATCGTTTTTGTTTTTAAATTGAATTTAATGATTATTATTTAATTTAGAAGGAGCACTTACCGTCAGGCAATGCCTGTATTGCCGAGTTGTAGGAAACATATTATTCTGATATTTTTCAGATAGTTTCTTCAAACATTTTATTATAAGCTATATTAATATACACTAAAGTTTTTTTACGTTCTTGATTTTTACACGGTTTATTTTGCACGGCTTATTTCAGCACGGATTCTGGAATTAACACGGTTTTTTGGCACGGTTTTTTGCAACCCGAAATCCGGGTTTTTTAATCCCGAAATCCGTGCAAACAAAACTGGCATAACTCGAGACCCTTAATATTTGCAAAGGCGCGGTCTTCAGCAAAGTTGTTCAGAAGGTCAAGGGCATCTCGAAAGGTGAACCTTTTTTGTTCGGAATTCCACTCACTACGTGGCGCTGGTGAGCATACGAAATTGAGCATTTTTAACTTGTTCAACACTTCGGTCCTATTTTGTGTTCTGGCCTTGGGGCCCTCGCTTGACTCTTGTAACTTGTTTTGCTATCCATTCCACTGTTTAGAAAAACTTTTAAGTGTTTTTGTTTTTTATCAACGTTTTTTTTACACTGGATTCCGGAATTAACACGGTTTTTTTACACGGATTTCGGAATAACGTGGTTTTTTTCACGGTATCCCTCCGTGTAAAAAACCTTAGTGTAATTGTCCAGAGAAAAATGTAACAAACTCTGCTGTTTGCAAAACTTCTCTGAACAACTGATGACCATCTCACCATAAGAGGCAAAGTAATATCCGAGGAAGTTGATCCTTGTAAGCTTCCTTTGTTACTTCTATACTGGAAATTTCTTTGTGAAAAGTCCACAAATTGTTTGTCGTTTCTACATCTTAAATTGAGAAAGCGCGAAAAAGCGGTACACAAAATATTGCAATTTGTGCAATTAATATATTGCAATTTTTCTTGTCAAAAACGAATGATTCAGACAATCAATTTTGCTCATCTCTGACCTCGGGACGGTAACTCCATGATGACGTCTTTCGTGTATTGAGTTCCCTGAAAAAGGACTAAGGGATGGAACCTGAAGGGATTTCTAATGTCTTTTTCTCTCGACACCACTTGCTTTTATGTTCTAACAGAATGGTATCATTGCAGCGATATTGAAAGCCTTAAGAATCGATCGACTCTAACAAATCTGTTAGGTCGGTGCAGAAGTTTAACGATGTACTGGATGGTGGCGGTCAGGTAGATGCGGTATACATCGATGTGTCCAAAGCGTTTGATAAAGTCTCACACTCTCTCTTACTCGAGATGTGTAAGGCCTACGGACTGTCTGACACTACCATGCGCAGGCATCTCGGTGCCATCTCGGCCAATCTACGCTACTTCCGGTGTTGGCCAACGATCTGTCTTGGGACCATTGCTCTATATACTGTTTTTCAACGACTTGCTATTCAGGATAGAAGGCTGGTGCTGGGCATTTGCCGACGATGTAAAAATTGCAAAGCGCATCACAACAGTTCACGACACCTTGGGACTTCAGCAGACGATAGATAGCATTACTCAGTGGTGTGCTGATAATGGGGTCACTCTCAATGAGGAAGAGCAAGCACATCACCGTCTCGCGCCAGAGACGTCCCGTTGAATCATCGTATTACGTCAATGGAACGCCGCTGGAGAAAATATCGGAGATACGTGACCTGGGTGTAGTAGTCGAAACTCGATTGAGTTCTAATCCACATGTGGACATGATTGTACGGAAAGCGGCACGACTGTCTGGGTTCGTGATGAGGATTTGCAGAAGCTTTAACCAACTAGAACCTATATCGCTTTTCAACCGCATCGTACGCCCTATACTAGAATACTGCTCACCATCATGTAATCCATACTATGCGCAGTATATGGAACAAATAGACGCAGTACAGCATAACGATGTCCCTGGCAACATTGCCAAAACCATCCAGCTTTTTAAAGTTTTATTAACGTTTTATGAAAGCCGCTGGAAATCAATTTGGTTTAATTACGGTACTAAGAGGTGCCAATAGGTTTCAACTTTTAGTCAGGTTTATAAGAACCTACACAGCTTCTTTACAGCGATCTTAAAACCTTGTCTTCTGAAGTTCCTTTTACTCCTATCAAAGGTTTTATTTTGACTTTATGAACTCGTAAAATGCTGATTCTAAATGCCGTTTTAGGACTCATTCAAATTATCTTATTATTATCAGTTGAAAAAGCAATTTAAAGCCATTTTGCCTCTAGTAAATGCGTTAAATGGCCAATTGGCATTGAGGAAAGCCACCAAATGACGAAAGAGTTTTATAGTAGCCATTACGAAGATAAATGCCAAAACAGTGATTTTTTCCAATCGCCATATTGAAATATATGAAATAACTGAAATGTGGAAAAATAAATACACCAAATTTTATGTGTAATTCCAATGAACTGTAGATCAGAGACCAATTTTGGCATTCTTTTAGATAACCTCGTTTAATTCCATAAATTTTCATGAAATTCATGATTAATTTATCGAATATATTTGTTTCAATTTTGTTTTTGTAGACTCAAACTCGCATTATTTCCGAGGCGCATTAATTTTCGGCTCTTATCGTACCAATATTCACCATAAAATTAAATGCGCATATGATTTGGAGCACGATACGCTGAGAAAAAACTCAATTTGTTTTGGATATTTTGCTATGAAACAAAATTTCTCGCAACGCTAGAACTTTTTTTCCAAGATATTATTTACTGCTTAATGAATCAGAAGAGCAGAGAATCGAACAAAGCAGAATAACAAAACCAACCACGATATCACCGTGCAGTTTGACAGCTGTGGCCATTTGGCCCTATGCTGGTTTTGATGGCAGCCAATAGGTTTTATGAAGGTTCTCAAGTGGTCATAACATCTTTCACTAGAACATTTTCAAAATCTCTATGGTCTTGTAAAGGTTTTATTCATTTGTTTTCACAACCGTCTATAGAGTGGGCCACTTTGTACACATTTCGGCTTTAAAGATGTATAGAGGAGGTGTTGGTGGACGAAACAGTTTTGAATGTAGTTTTATCAACAAAGCCGGGAGGAGTGCTATTCGGCTGGAATAAAACTTAAATTGTTGCTTTGGGTTCACACGTTTCCTTTACAGAAAATTCCATTACCCTTACGAGCCGTACTAGACATAGATAAGCTGCCTGCAGCTGACATCATTAAGTGACTGTCGGCGCATCCTGGACATGTCTACGCTTCATCGAACTCGTCCATGGTACTATTCACTGTAACCGTACTAGCGAACACAACTATCGCTTCCCTACGGATGGTCTGCGGTGGGTGAATCTATTCTGCTTACCAAGGTCAAGAACAAACTTGGGAATTCAGCGCCTTTATCACGTTTATGTCAGGCCTACAACGAGAGCTGCAATGACGTGGACATCTTCATCAGCTTTGATCAATTCAAAAGGATGATCCCAGATTAGCTGTTGACGTAAGTGATAACTGATGTTTAGATTTTATAGTTTGCCTTCTTGTATTGTCGTCCGATTATTGGGTAACCCTGTAGGACCAGATGTTACGAAATGATATACTAGATGTTAATAAATAAATATATAAGTGAATAAATAAATAAAATAAATAAATAAATAAATAAATAAATTTGAATCTATAAAGTAATTGTTTTGTTAACGAAATAATATCTTTAGGTATTTCATTTGAAGCTACATTCGCTTTAGTCAACACAAATTCCGTAGAACAAATTAATGAAAACAACAATTATTTTCTCATATGATCTATTGCCGATGTTTGATTTTACATTCAATCTCTGTCATTACTCATCAGTAATCACAATGTCATTGTACTTGTTAAATTTTTTTCAATTCCTTGATTATCGAGATTTTCAGCCCTGAGCTGGTTCATCTCCCGTCGTAGTTACTCAAATACCTTTTGAATATTTTCGTAACTTGTAACTCCAGGGTGAGATTCGAACTCGAGACTTTGACGTAAGAGGTAAGGATGTTAACTTCTACGCTGGCCCCCATACTTGTTAATATTATTTTATTGATTTAACTTCATAGGTGATCTAAACATGAGTTATTGATTTTTTTTGCCCATTTGTCCTTCCACCTCCCTTCCAATTAAATCTTCCCTTTCCTAACTCGGGAGCAAGAACCTTGGCCTAATATGCAGCGGTCGGTTACATTTTTCATTGTTACTCATAAAGTAATTGAGCTACAAAAGGCATTCAACTAGTTATGTGCTTGCAAAGATATGCTTAATAAGAAGCTTGTTATTTCAAACTACGATCAGTTAAACAACTTACTTTATTAAGGCGACAACTTTCGAGGAATATGGATGTAATTTCGGTCTATAAGCATTAAATTGGGTCTATTGGTGGATGCAACTTCGTCCCATTTGGAAAGCTCATTATTAAATGCAATTACCACGCGAATTTTTTCCTAATTTTCTGATTTAAGGCAATGCCAGCTATTTTCACTCTATCCAACACAAAAAAATCTGAACAAACTTAACTGAAACTTCTTGGAAAAACCTTAAATTATTTTCACGTATAAATTATCAGCCATTCAATCATGAAAACATTTTTATTCACTCTAAACAGATTGTGTTTCTGTGCTTTTTGTTTACATGAGACATTTGTAAAATATACATTCGAATGTTATAATTGTAAATTTTGCCAGTAACAACATTTTTACTACGTAATTGATAAAACAGGCCACAGTTAAGGACCAATGTAAGGGACTGTCGTTCCATATACCCATAGTGTATAGTTTTCTTGTTAAATCATTGTTATTTGATCTATGAAAACAAGTAGTTTATAACGTTTGTCTATTGTCTGTAAATCTAGGCTGCACAACTAGGTTTATCGGTTCAATTTGGCCAATGTTAGATTAAAGGGCGATACGGTCAAAATT
Organism: Aedes japonicus; assembly: GCA_034211315.2. NCBI lineage: Eukaryota > Metazoa > Arthropoda > Insecta > Diptera > Culicidae > Aedes > Aedes japonicus. Next base: position 18,148 of record JASCZW010011747.1, read on the forward strand.
TGGTCAATATCAACTTGACGTATTTCTTTCAATTTTGCATTTAAAAAACCTGAACACCCCTCATTTTGAAGGTGTGTGTGTGTAGAATGTTGCTCCTATTTTGATTTTGGAATTCACTCTTCAGTTGTCAAAATGCCGTCCAAGCAAGAAGAGCAGCGTATCAAAATTTTGCTCGCGCATCGCGAAAATCCGAGCTACTCGCACGCAAAGTTGGCAAAATCGCTAAAAGTTGCCAAATCAACCGTTACAAATATAATTAAAGTGTTTGGGGAACGTTTGTCGACAGCCAGGAAGTCTGGATCGGGGAAATCGAAAACCGGAAGCCGCTGAGACGACAAAGAGAGTTGCCGGTAGTTTCAAGCGAAACCCTAACCTATCTCTCCGAGATGCCGCAAATAAGCTGGGTGTATCGTCTACAACCGTGCATCGAGGCAAAAAACGAGCCGGACTATCGACTTACAAGAAGGTAGTGACTCCAAATCGCGATGATAAACAAAATACGACGGCCAAAGCGCGATCCCGGAGGCTGTACACGACGATGCTGACGAAGTTTGACTGCGTGGTAATGGACGACGAAACCTACGTCAAAGCCGACTACAAGCAGCTTCCGGGACAGGAGTTTTATACGGCAAAAGGAAGGGGAAAGGTAGCAGATATTTTCAAGCACACGAAACTGTCAAAGTTCGCAAAGAAATATCTGGTTTGGCAAGCCATCTGTACCTGTGGCTTGAAAAGCAGCATTTTCATAGCTTCCGGGACTGTCAACCAAGAAATTTACGTGAAAGAGTGTTTGAATAAACGTCTGCTGCCTTTCCTGAAGAAACACGGTTGTTCCGTACTGTTTTGGCCGGATTTGGCATCTTGCCATTACGGTAAAAAGGCCATGGAGTGGTACGCCGCCAACAACGTGCAGGTGGTTCCCAAGGACAAGAACCCTCCCAACACGCCAGAGCTCCGCCCAATTGAAAAATACTGGGCTATTGTCAAGCGGAACCTAAAGTAGACCAAAAAAACTGCTAAGGACGAGCAGCAGTTCAAGGCAAACTGGCTTTCTGCGGCGAAGAAGGTAGACAAGGTGGCTGTACAAAATCTGATGGCAGGGGTCAAGCGTAAGGCCCGGCAATTCGGATTTGGAAAAGCGGAAGCCTAACTGAATATTTTTCCTGAATTTTATACTAATTGAACTTGAAAAAGAAATTTAATTTTATTTTTTAAATAAACGATTTCACCGATTTACACGCGTTTTCCCTTGACCAAATTTTGACCGTATCACCCTTTACTCAACCGTATTAAAATCTAAAATCTTGAATTTTCAACATGTATTGAGCCACACATGCGCAGATTATGTATAAAAAATCAAGTCATTTGGATTGGATAGGGCTGAGTAATGGCGGGAAATTGAAGGGAGTCGCTCTAATGCCGAAGCAGTGCTTCACCCAATGACAGAAAAACCTTTACCTTGTGTGTGAAATCATTCCAGAACAGACACTGTAATTCCTCGAATTGTATGTTTATTACTTGAGTAACACCTATATGCACTCACCTGGAATGAAATAAGAAATAAATTGCATTAGTTAGATTCCACAATGAACTTAAGGGTAAACTTGAATAAAATACGTGGCTTATCAAATCTCTTAAGGTACAAAGCGTCTCCATTAATTCAAAAACTTTGCTGTTGCTGCACCATATTTCACAAGCATACGCAGTTATTGTTTCCTCTTCTAAACTAGTTACATCACGGAGAAAAAAGTATGGTATAAACAACCATAGTTTAGTTTGAATCAACCAAATTTTAAGATTAAAAAATGCACAAGCACATTACTGGTTTACTTTGACAAACCGGAATGCTTGAAAAAAAAAAACAAAAAATTTAGGTTGTTTTTGATGCGGGTTTCAACCTTAATTTAACCAACATTTGTTTGAAATAATCATGATATTGGTTGTTCGATTTTGACAGCTTATAAATTTTAGGTAAATTCAAACAACACTCAACGCTTGTTCCAATCAAAATTTAGAGACAAAGAACAAATTCGTTGTTTAAAATAAACGTCGAATCAGTAAGTGAAACCAGTGATATTGTATAAAATAACCAAACAACAGGTTGAAATCAATTAAAAATTAATACTACAGCTCCCGTATTTTTCGTTCCATTTATTGATTTAGAGTTTATGTAGCTGTATTACCGTTAAATGCAAAACTGTACGAGGTACAGCGAGCACCAAAGGGCATGGACAGCCTATGCGTTTAGTTTCAATTAAGTTCTCATAGAAGAATGAAAAAAATCACTTTATGGTCTCTCGGTCATTCGGAATTTTATTTATTTATAAACAATAACATATAATATATGAAAAACTTTAAATCACTGAATCATAAATCTCACTAAATTACTTATTTCACTCCGGACTCACGAAATGTTCTCGCACGAACAGCGGATAGGAATTTTGCTGACATCAGATGAGGAAACTAATCATCTGGTTTGTTTTCAATCATATTTAAGGTTGGTTTTACCCAACCATAAACTATAGCCATTTTTACCAAAAAATTCGGGTTATTTCAACCTAAGATCACAGTTTCAATCAGCAAAACTGAACTGTGTCTAGTAATTTAATTTTTAGTTAAAACAAACATTTTTGAGGTTGAAAATAAGCAGACTTGTAGTTCCAATCAACTAACATTAAATTTGCAACAATGTTATTATCTGAGTAAAAATCACTTGAAAAAGTGGTTTGCTTCAACTAAAATCGCGAGTTTGAAGCAAACAAGTATCAACTTTAAACAGAACCAGAGTTTGCATTTCAACCATAGTTTTGGTTGTTTCAAACAAGACTCATTTCTCTCCGTGATGTGTAGGTAGGAAAAATGTTCACTATTCTCGGCAATCAATTCTCAAACCTCTCATTCAGTCTATTCTGCCATTAAAACAATTTAGTAAATGTTTTCGTATGATAGCTTGATTAAAGGTTGTATATGTTAAAATTGTTGTTAAAGCATCCATCTTTTAACCAATTTTATTTTCGTAGTATCAAATAAAACATCTTTGATATGTTTTATCATAATAGTACACCGTGTCCAATATATTCTCATACACTTTTTCCTTGCATTGGTGTCGTGCAACTACTCGACATGCTTCACGTATGTGTTGGTATAGTTTTGCACTATGTTTATACAAACGCTTTTAGGTTATGTCCGATTGTTTTCATTCGGTGTTTATCTTTTACCAGCGATGAAGGAGTTTCGTGTTGTGGAGATAAGAAAGTTTTTGAAAGGTGAACACCCGGGCGCTATTTTCATAAAATTTGAAAAACCTCGAAGTAAAGCGGGAGTTTGTGTGCGAACCATCCGAAGGTACCGTGACACCTGCTCGTTGGATGACCGGAAGAGATCCGGTCGTACTCGTACGGTGCGGACTGCACGAGTTGTTAAAGTGGTCAGGGAACGGATTAGATGAAAATCACAGCGCTCTGTCCGTAAAATGTACGTAAAATCAGATCTGAATGTTTCGAGATCGTCAATGCACAATATACTGCAAAATGACCTCGGATTCCAAGCTTTCAAGAAACGTAAGATTCACGGAGTTTCGGAACCTTCCCAGCAGAAACGACTCGCTTTCTGCTTTTGTCGCGGCACAGTGGCGAAGAATTTATCTTTTCCGACCAAAAGTTATTCGTCTTGCAACAATCCCACAATGTCCAGAACGACAGATTTGGGCTCTCTCTTCGAGAACTGTTCCAGAGAGTGATAGGAATATTCCACGGTTCCAAAGTGCTGCGTCAGTGATGGTTTGGGGAGGAATTTGCAAGCGAGGCAAATTACCACTGGTTTTCATCGAAGTAGGCGTTAAAGTCAATGCCGTATATTATAAAACGGAAGTTTTGGAGAAAGTTGTCAAGCCATATGTACAAGGTGTTTGGAGATGATCACTATGTGTTTCAGCAGGACGGAGCGCCATCGCATACTGCAAATCTCGTTCAGGGCTGGTGCCGAGAAAATTTAACCGACTTTTTGGACAATAATGAATGGCCTCCCAGATCGCCAGATCTGAATCCCTTGGATTATTTCGTATGGTCACACATGCTGGCGAAGGTAAATTACTACAGGGCGTCTAATATGAATCAATTCAAAACCGTAATCAAACGAATTTGGGACGAACTGCCGATGGAAGTCGTGCGTGCCGCCTGTGACGGTTTCGAAAAACGTCTGAAGCTGGTCAAGAAGGTTAAAGGCGGTGTTATTCAAGAACATATGCTGTAGTTGATCAATATTATATTGCAATATAATGGGTAAAGTTATCACCAAAATCTGGATTATCGATTTGAAATAAATAGAGTTTTATTTTGTATGAGAATATATTGGAAACGGTGTAAAAACATTCCCAAGCAGTTGTGAGTAATTCTGTCACCCTTCGAAATATCCTAAAATCTGGTGAAGAGGTTTGGACGGTCACTTCTTAATTTTTTTAAATTTTTGTTTTTAAATTCTTATGGACTTTTTAAATATTGTGAAACGCGTTTTTACTAATATTACTTTTCCAAAAATAGACTCCACGTACTTATTTTCAATGAAAAAGCACTTAAAAACTTTTTTTTCGTAAACCCAGTCGTTCTGAAGTTATTGCGAAGTTTATTAAGGGGAGATATACAGTTCGAATGACCAAACAATTTTTTTTATTGCATAACAAGTTAGTAAATTTCCCGTAGAATACGTTCTTGAAACCCTTTTTTCGAACTCCAAGTGTTTCTTTTTATCGTTTTTTGAAGACGCCTTTTCGCGCGAAGAAGATATTTTTCGAAAATTAAAACTTTCAACGCGTTTTTCTCAAAACAGCATTTTCGAAGTTTATGCCGGTGATAACTCGAAAACTAATTATTCGATTAAGTCTATATGAATATGACTATATGAATTAAAACTGATTGTAATATTTTAATATTAAATACGGAAAAATGTGCTAAAATGGCGGAAAAAAAATGGATTTTTTCATAAAAGTGACCCCAAAAGTGCAAATCTTTTTTTACAACTTTTTTTTCTATTCATCTACTAAATATAAGTGTAATTAATGTATTTTTTTTTTGGATTAGCAGGTTTCAGATCATAACTGCGACCAGGAGAGCCGGCACACGCAAAATACAACGTCGTTTTCAACGCACTCTTACGGCCGCCATTTTGTTGAAAAAATTGAAAAAAAATATTTTTGTATACTACATGGATACACTTATAATTGTAAAAAAGTTTCGATTGATTTTTTTTTTTTTTCAAAAATGGATTTTTTTTTCTCGTTCTAACTGTATATCCCCCTTAAAAGGAAATTTTGTTGTAACAATATTTTCACCCATTTTCAAATGTACGTCGCGATGTACAAAAAAAACTGTATGTTACATGATAGATTATTTAATAAGAAACAAATTTTTCTCAGACATGGAGGCTGTCAGCCTTACGCGTTTCTGTTTAGACGCAACGGGAGTGATACAAACTGATGCTATCTGAAGCCTAAATGATCAAACTCAAATTTTTTTTTCGGCAAAAACGCCTAATATGGTAACGGGATGTAACGTTAGCCTAGCTTCTTCATTCGGCCTATACACCAATTATGTCATTAATTCAGCGATAATTAACAAAATTATGTCGCTAACATGATGATCAAATAATTGCGACGAAATTGAGTCATTACTTGGACATTTATACGTACTTTCCTTTCACCTTTACTTTCACGTAATTTCTATTTCCTTTACTTTTTAAACACCATGATTTGATTGGTTAAGCTGAACAAATTATCTCCAAGAGCTTATAAGGATCTAAATTTGGCTAAATTCAACCAATTAACCGAGTAATTCTGCCTAGATGGACAGATAATAGCCACCCGTTAAAAACAAATTTTTTATATAGTTAAAATACAGGGCTGGTAGCGGGTTTATGGATAAATAATAGTGACTTTAGTGACTAAAATAATAAAAATAGTGACCAAATAGTGACTAAAAAGTGATTTTCAAAATTTAGTATTTTTTTGATCTTTTATACATTTGTTGTATAAGTGCAGTAAAAATTTACTAAGTGATCACCCCCGTTTGCAAAAATGAATAATACTGCGGCGCAGTGTCACTTTTGTGTTTTTTTAAAGAAGCGACGAATTCAAGCGACTTTTTTTCTCCGCGACCTCTAGACTTGGTCCGCAGCTCGTTTTTGTGAAGACGGGTCTATACGCACAGCTGAAACGCCTTCCAGCATGGTATGTGCAAGAATTATTTCTGACATATCGTGCTTCCAATTCCTTTTTTGAGCCGTTGCCATGTGAAGCTGTTTTCACTAACTTAAGCACCTCAAGGTATTTTGGCTCACCTGTAGCCGTTTTATTAGTAAAAACTGGTTCCAATACTCCTCAATTCTTTACTCTGTACTCAAAGTCAGCACCAAGCGTTTTAACAAGTTCCATTCGTTAATAAGAAGATCATAGTTGACCTGAATCGGAAGTAACTTGACGATTTTCACAACATACTTGGAGCTTTCACTGTATGCATCCAGCTGGTGGGTTGAGGCATTGGCAATATTTTATAAACAAGTTCTACAAACCAGACTTTTGACCTGGGAATACATCTTTATTTTCTATACTGGGGTACAATTAAAAAAAATCGCATCGCGACCGTCACGAAAAGTGGTCAGGTTTTGAGCATTAATATCTCAGTCATTTCTCAATTGGTTTTCAAAAATTTTACACCAATCGATCGGAACTATTTCTACGCATCAATTTCAATAGAAAACATTGTTGATTTCAGGCCACGTACTATTGAAAAATTTATAAATATTGTTTTAAAAAGTAAATTAACTCCTTCAGGTCTAAGGGGTAATATATGACCCCAATGGCTGTATACAATCACAGAGTTTGAATAAAAGTGTACACTGTCTTCGGCAAATTTGTTTTCCATCAATTCTTCTATCTGGAAAATATACAAAAAATTTATGAGTTGAAGGCCTAATTGACGACCAAGAACATCCTGGATATGAAGAAGTTCAGGAAGAAAAAATAAATGCCTTATTAATAGTGTGAGCCGTTGTTTTAGAATATTGTACATTTGTATACGTATAATCAAATTCTCGTTGATAATCGTTTAATATTTTTGTATCTTTCTGGGATGTTCTAGGTCATCCAAAATGTACATGAGTTCTGTACTTCAGATCTACAGTTGTAACAATAGCTTTAAGAGCTATATAAGGTTACGATATTTATTCAAACATATTGAATGAACCTTTTGGAATAAACAGTCATTATTTGATAACTCGGTGATGTTCTAGGTCATCAAAACTGTCCTTGAGTTTAGAACTTAAGATCGACAGTAGTAACTATATATTTTTGGGCTATACAAAGTAAAGCTACGTATTCAACCATATTCAGTGAATATTTTCGAACATAAAAAAAACACCATGAGATGAACGGGGATAATCTAGGGCATCCAAACTATCCTTGAGTTCAGAACATAAGATCAGTTCAGTTGTATCATCAAGTGTTTGGGGTGTGTAAAGGGACAATATGTATTTAACAATATTGATTGAATAGTGTGGAAGGCTTACAGACATAATGTGACAATTTTGGGATATTCTAGTTACTCCAACTGTCCTTAAGTTCAAAGTATAAGATCTACAGTTGTAACAGAAGTTTTTTAAGCTATATAAGGCTACCATCTATATTCAAACATATTCAATGAACCTTTTGGAAAGTCAACAGTAATTACTTTATAACTTTAAGATCCCCTAGATATTCCAAACTGCTCTGGAGTTCCTAACAAGAAATATACGGCACTAACAGTAGTTTTTTGGGGAATACAAAATTAGGTCACTAATTAAAATATATTTAGTGAATATTTTCGAACGTAAAAATACATAAGAAGATAATCTTGGGATGGTCCAGGTCATCCAAACTGTCTTGGCGTTCAGAACTTAAAATTTACAGTTGTAACAATTTAGGCGATACAAAGTTACAATATATATTCAAACATATTCAATTCATATTCTGTGAAAAAAAACATAATAGAGAAATATGACATGTTCTAGGTCATCCAAACTATCCTTGAACATAGGCCCAACAGTTGTAACGAACATTAACGAGTTGTAACAGACATTATGAGATAATCTTCGGATGTTCTAGGTTATCCAAACTTTCCTGGGATTCAAAACTTTAAGTTTGGAATTATATCTAAAAATCATCAGATTTTTGGACTAAACAAAGTAACAATATGTTTTTGACCAAATAATGTGAATCTTTCGGAAGGTCAACTGATATAATGAGATATCTTGGGATTTTGAGGTTCATAAAAATTGATCTTGAATTCAGAACTTAAGATATACAGTAGTAAACTAGCATTTTGGGCTATACAAAGCTATGATAAATATTCAAACACATTCAATGAATATGGATAACCTTGCTAGTTTCAGTTCATTCAAACTTTCCTTCAAAATTTAAGGACTACAATTGTAAAAATATCTTTCTGGGCTATACAAAGTTAAGTTAGTTTGTTTGGTATATAATATCCCAAGATTATCTCATAGTGTCCGTTGGTCTTCCAGGACATTCATTGAATATATTTGAATACATATCATAACATGTTATAGAGGATAAAGCTACTGTTACAAATGTACATTTTAAGTTCTAATCTCCTGGGTTGTTTGGACGACCCAGCACATCTCTAAACCAGATTTCCTACATTATTCAATCTTTTCTATGTTATGCAGTACCAAATCCAACAGAATTCACTACGCTTGTATAAGTTACGCCTGAAAGGACAGGTAGAAAGTTCTCAATATTGTTTAAAATGTCCTCTGTAAGTGAAGTATTGGCATGCCACACATTGGGCTTACAAACTCTAACGACGATGGTTCGCACCAACCTTTCTAGATCAGCGTACATTAGATGTATGAGTGGTTCTTCCCTCTAGAAGAAACCTTAGAAAATATTATTGAAATAGATTAGTTTGCTTATCAGTAGCTTGTAAACTTTATCACAAATTTTTAGATCAAATTCTACTTAAAAAGTTTTACAACTTTGCCAAAAAAGCCCTTTATTTGATTTACAATTCATTCCCACTTTTCTCGACTATTTGTATACCAAAAGAGTAGTCCGCTTTGGCAAAAACTGAATCTAACAGAATATTTTTGAAACAAAGTGAGTATAAATGAAAAATGACTTGATTATGTTTTGTAGTTTCTTAATTGGACAATTTTGTTTGCAGATTGGATAAACGTTTTAAGTTTTCACTCCTATCCCGTTCGATTCGTCATGGACTTCACTGGGTTTATTTGTATAGAAATATGAAAAATTATTATGAAATAGCTGGAACATTGTAAACACAATGAAAGATGTTATACTATGAGACCACGTGCGTCGCATTCAAGCTAAATCTAGAGTGCTGTGACCGACCAGCGCTCTGCATTTGACAAGTTCAATTGAGGTAGAGGTGGGACAGCGTTCGCCAGGGCATCTAGTTTTACTTCTCGACTTTTACGTAGTATGGCCAGATCACTTAATTTTGTGACTATTGTACAATAGGAACAAGTGATTTTTTAAAATCTTTTTTACAATCGACGGTGCGAAAATAGTGACTTTAGTGACCATTTTCTGAAAAATAGTGACTTTAGTGACTTTTGGATGCAAATAGTGACTTTTTAGTGGCTAGACTCAAAATAGTGACCAAGTCACTAAAAAGTGACCCGCTACCAGCCCTGAAAATATAAATGATTTTCAACGGTTTCATCGTAGACTCAATGATGGAGACATATTTTTTTCTATGTTATATGGCCTGTTGTAAAAATAACGTTTGTAAAAATAATATTTGAGTTTGCGATTGTTTATTTTTCAAATGGCTCATCTAAACCAAAAGAACAAAATCTGTGTAGAGAAAATTGTAATGTTTCCATTATTGAAAAGGAAATCTTAATACTGCTTCTTCCATCCCAAAACAAAACTATCCGAAACACACTCATATCCAAAAGAATCAACTTGGTTTTTTTTCATCGCGTCCAAACAGTAACGGATAAGTCTGACTGCCACCGTGTCTGAGAAAAAAAATGCCTTGTTTTAATAATCTATTATGAAAAACATTTTGTTGTGGACATCACGACAAACAATCAAAAAGGGCCAAAAAAATTGCAAAAAAAACATAAATTTCGGTTATTGAAATTCACAACAACTTGAGAACGGCTAGGCTAACGAAAAAAGTTTTGATATGCTTTTAAATTAAAAATAATGCAAAAAATCTAGTTACGGTGTATTTTAATAAAAAAATTATCATTTTCATTATTTTTATAAAAATTGTACACAAAACAAACAAAAAAAGTTAAAAAAGCAACCATCTTAAACTCTTCACCAGCTTGAAGGACATAACTTCAGCATTTTCAAAAATAAAAATGAAGAGGATCGAAGGGGGGGTTTACGTTTTTTTTAGTTTCAGTGTATTTTTTCTTGAAGAACATTTCATTACCTATAACTTTTTTTAAACGTTGGATCAGATGAGTCGTTTGCGATGTGTTTTAAGAAATAAAATCCACATTTTAAATACGCCCTTATCAAAAATTAGTCCAGGATAATTTTGGATTTTTTTGAAGGAAAATCGTAATTTTGTGTAGAAACCAACATATGGACAAAATTTCATTCAAATCGGAGAGAGTAGGGTCCAACCGGTTTGCTATTCCGGCTGGAAATGCTCATAACTCAATGCAGACGTCTTCCAAATTTGGAAAATCAAAAGCAATCGGTGTGTAACCAACTGGTACTTCATAGCAAGATACTTAGAGGCGGAACGAAATCGCCGAAATAACTCGAGACTTCTTTTTAACCAATTGGGCAGATTTTCCATGGGTGACAAGTTTATTGTTGGCTCTTATCACACAGCAGAAATCTGATTAATTTGATGGAAGAACGGCGTAAAAGTTATTGGTAATTTATTCCTCTAGTAGAATTTATACCACAACGTTAATATTTATGCATCAAACTTGGATCAACCTCAGCATGCGTTGTTCGTTCTAGGGTGGGTTTTCAGTTTTCTTTCCGTGGAAATTTGACTCCTCCTCGCTGTCGACTGATGTTTTGCCGGATCCCGTGACGACCGGTAATTAAACACGCAAACAATCCCCTCTTCGTGGTCCTGCCTCTCCCGTCATCGTCATCGAGTTATGAATTTTTGTTTCATTCATTCTCCCACAAGTTGAACTAAGAGAGTCAAAAGCTTGCGAATAAAGGTTGGAGGTTGGAAATAGGAAAACCAAACTCTTTCCTTTCGCTTGCCCATGAAACGAAATGGGATTGAAGGTATTGAAAACCCGAAGGGTGCCCAAACTGCCATAAGCTTTTCTACAGGTGAAAACTAAGGTGGAAAAAAGTGAAAGCAATGACCACCAGCTCACGCTATGCGACGCTCCAGTTTTCTAGTTCAAGGCAAAAGCCGCTGAGCTTCGTTCGAAGTAGGATTATGAATTTTGAACAATTCGAGTTGGGAAGTTCCGAAATGGGATCACGAAATGCAAGGCAATCGGAGAAATCGAAGAAAAATAATAAAATTTTCATCGTTCACTTGATTCACTCGGGTTGAAATTCATCGGGGAATCGTCCCAGTTACATGAACAAGCTTTCCTACGTCGTTACATTTGTTGAAATAATGGAAGCGGAAATGATTGAGTGGCACCGTGAGGATATAAAATGCATGGCTTTCGAATTGGAAAAGTTGGGCCAATATATCTACCTGTGTTGAATGGAAAGAGAATGTAAAATTCGCATCATTGGTTTAGTTTGCATCTCTCGGTTATTCAGCGCATTGTTATTATTCTGAACAACAAGCGGAAGCAAACGTACTAACAACAAAATTTAATTTTTGTGTGACATGCATCTGGTGCATCCTAGAGATCCTCGCCGAACAGTGTTTTCGCACCCCCACTGGATGCTGCACCTGGTCAATCTATACACTTACACACGATCTACCGACATTATTGTGGTTATTCTCCGTGAAACGACATGGTTTGGGAAAAAGTTTAATTGGCTTCCAGTCGGAATTGCGGTGGAATGTGACGGAATGGATCGATCCGTTGGGGCACGAACATTTGGATAACGTGGAAAATATGTTTTTTTTGTTTGTTAGAGGTATTTGGCTGGCTTGTTCGAACCTTGAGAACAGGAATCAGGTTGATTGCAAAAGGGAATTTATGGCATTGGGCATTGAAGGATGGTATTTAGGCAGAATTTAACGTTATGATTCGGTTGCTGTTTTTGCTCGATCATTGAAAGGATGCTGGGGTAGCCGAGTTGAGCCAGTTTACTGCTCTGAATTGTAGAATGATGCTAATTTTGTATGTGGTAAATATAGCATAGAAAGTTACAATTTTGTGTTTATAATGGTTCTGTAGGCTGTAATTCAGGCCTATAGAATGCTTTAAAACCTTGATAAAACTAGCTATTTTACTTGAGTATTACCGTTTAGGAAAACTAAACAGTAAATCGTGTTAAAAAATATAAATCAAGAGACGAATACAATTGTGGAGGTGCACTGCACTGCGAAGAGTTCGGATCCGCATAAACGGTGCTAAGGTATCGTTGATTGAAATCTGGTTTGTGACATCACGTGTTACAATTAGAAGTGCTACTACTCGTTTCTCCAAGTAAAGGGTGTTCCGATCAAAATTTGGTCAAACAGTAATGTGTGTGAGTCGATCAAAGTTTTTATTAATAAGTCAAATTCTTTTTCTTTTTCAAGTTCAGTTAATACAGATTATAGGAGAAATATTCAGCTAAGCTTCCTTTT
>JASCZW010011748.1:0-30943 GCA_034211315.2 Aedes japonicus
TCATCGTCCATTATGACACAAGAAAGTGCGCAAACAATTCGTTAAGCTGTCATCACGGTTAGGCATTTTTTTTTCATGGCATGATGGTCTTGCCTCCTTCCTTTTGTGACGTTTCGACTTCTCAGACGCACCTGAAATACATTTCGCACAGAAAGATTGGGATGCCTAATATTAACTACACCTTCTTGCCTCCTTGTTCACTTCCAACCTAGCTATCTGATCAGCCATGGTGAAGCAGATATTTAACTAAACCTGGTAACACTGTTAGTTTTAGTGTCAACAGAGCAATCTAATATAATGATTTGGGTTATGCTGTAGTGTCTGTGAAGGTCAAGAGGCCCTGAAGTCAGAGCCCTGACCATTCACACCAAATTCATTGTCTTTGGCGACAATATCTGATGAATTCTGGAATCCTATTTGTATATCTGCCAATCTGTCCCAAAAAAAATGTCACTCATTAGCATCAGTAACCGCGAGTAAACATTAAATCTCTTAATCCTAGTATTCAGTCATACAATTATACAAAAAGCAAAGAATATCGGCTCCATAAAAACAACGCAATTGAGCCTCCAAATAAATAAACTAGTTAAAAAACTAAAGGTCCTAGCTCTCTAGTGTTGTTCTCCAAAATCTGGACATTGGTGTGTTTACTTTTATAAAGGCAATGAACAAGTTTCATCAAAGTAGTCGATGTGACAGAAATAACGTCAAAGTAAATATTGTGCTGACACCTGGAAAATACAAAGTGTTCCGGTTCCAAGCTGGCTAATGCGCAAGGTTTTCCGAAAATAGCAAAGTTTTCGAGTGCCTCAAAACCATCCAGGAAACCCTGAGTGTAGAAATGATTCAGCGAAATTCTCGAAAAAACTTGGCACAGGAATTAATTGGCTGTGCAACCACATGGTTTTGGTGCGGTAAAAACCAACCCGGTCTTTTTTGCTCCGGATGTGGCCAGAAGGTACAACGTCAAATTTCAAGGGGGTTGGAACATCCTTGCCAGGGAAGGCCACCATTCGCACAAAGCCAGTAAGCATCTGAACCAGCCGGCAGATGAAGCTGCATTCCGTGACCAAAAAAGCGTGCAGAGCTGTTGTTCGGCCATCATTTTGAAAGGCACAAGGGCTGCACTTTGGTCGATGACAAAACATACGTAAAACTTGATTCAGCAGCTTTGATCCGGGGTTACACATCGCGACTGGACGTGGGAAAGTGCCGGGAGGATTCAAATTCGTATTTGCACCGCGCCAGGTTACGCTGAACGCCATGATTTGGCAAGAAAAAGTTGCATTTGTGGCCTGAAACCACTGGTTATCCTCGACGATGACATCCCAAGTTTACATCGGTGAATGCCTGAAAAAGCGTGTACTGCCGTTCATCCGCAAGCATAGAGGGCGAGTGTTTATCTTTTGGACCGATTTGGGAGAACTTCTGGCGTTGGGGTTCTGGGTGGTATGTTATTGCCAACAAAATCGGTTTTGTCCTTAAGTTAATCCAGATGCTCGAGGTTTCCCGGAATTTTCGGCCAATCGAAAAATGCTGGGCAATTTCAAATCAGCGACTTCGACGAAGTGGCGGGGCAGTCAAGAGGAAATCCAGCAAGTTCGGATTACGAAATGGAAGAAATGCGCCGATTCCGTGTCCGTTTCCCTGTTGCGGGCGCTGATGGACTGCATCAAGAGGAAGGTTCGATATTTCGGTCAAACTGAAGAAATGCGAACGAATGCTGTAACTTTGAAGTTTTAATATAAGTACTGTAAAAGCAACCATTAATGGACTTTTAAACTTATGGAATCTCGAATTTTAGAAGTCTTTTTGTGCGTACCCATTTACTTTTATTCGGACTTGCCAGTGATACTATGCCATTTTTGCAGCCTTGTCTGCTGCGCAATCGCCGGTTATAGCTATTTGGTTGTGGAAGCCAGAAGCGGTGTTGAGTGAGTTGCTGGTCCTAGCGTCGAGCGGCTGTCAGTGTCGTGTCTCCAATTTGTAGCAGCCCTTTTTATGTACGCTGGGCATGACAAGAATCCATCTCTTTATTTCAGGGTTGTCATATTAGTTATAGCGGCGACGACTTACGGTACGTGCGCAAGACGAGACTTTCAAACGGTCCGCCACCCCAAAGCGTTGCAATAAATGGGCCCGTGCGACTCCGCTCCCTCTGTAAATGCTCCATGTGGTTTACCGACCACCTACCCATATAACACATTTCAGGTGATTCCAAAAACAGATAATTCTTCGTCAACGCCTGGTTTGGTGTGAGGGGGGAACAGAGAGATGGGGAGCGGGCACCCGGTTGCTGCTCCACCCCCTTTCCGAGAGCCGAGCTCTGCACAGGAATGAAATCATCTCGTAATTTCTGAGTACGGCTGTCATCAGTGTTTGTTATTTGATAACCTTTGTTTATTCTTCTGCTCAAACGATTGTGTGTTTCTCTGGGCACGAACGCGGGTGTAGAGATATTATGCACAGTGTGCAATTACCGTATTATTCCTCAGGTGTCAGGGAGGAACCCGGTAAATTTAATTTTGGTTTTCATTTTCACCGGTGACGCTTAGCAGGGGATACGTGGCAGGTCACCGTGAGAGGTGAAATTGGATAAAACTGAGAGTGTTTTGGATTGGCGCTCCGAATTAAACTCTGATCAGCGTTCATTTCTCACCCGGTAGGTTGTTTATGGAGAATAATAAACAGTTGTTTCAACGTTACCTTGACTGGGTTGTCGTGGTAAACAGTTAAGTTTTTGCACTGCTATTTAATATCTATACGTTCACGGGTTGCCGATTCAGGCTGGATAAGTTGAATGATAAACTAGAGAGAGCATAAAGCACAAGTAATTGAAAAACATGAGACGATTTTGAGGTTGTATAACAATAAGATGGGTGGTTTACGTTAAAAATGGAATCTCATAAAAAATATCTGTTTAAGAAAATAAACCATGATTTTCAGGAACTAGCCTCTATATGAAAGTAATCTACCTATTGAATGATTGTTTTTGGGTTCTCGGCTTATCACTGCCACAGATAGGACCAGGATTGGGTTAACATATGTGTGCGTGTATATTCATTCTAATACTCACTGGCCGGCAGTTGGGTGCATTAGTATTTACAACAATCCTTGAAGTGATCATGCAATGCTGTTTAGATTTGGGAGTTGGAAGGATGTTGCCTGTATTACAGATCCATCAATTTATTGCTTACGGGTTATTTTCCACCGGGTCAAGCTTGTAAATCATCATATCAAATCTTCTTTCAAACAGCATGAGAGGGTGGCTGTCTACCCTTGCCACTGAGATTTGATGTTCACATTTATAGTGATGCAATCGGCGTAATGCTAATTATATTCTGACTAACAGGATTGGGATGCTTAACTTCGTATCGTTGGTGAAAACAAGAAACATTACAGGCCCCATATTTGATTAAACTGCTCTTCTAAGGGCTTAACAAAATTAATCATGAAAAATTATAGCTTAGATTTCTAATAAACAAACTTTGGGAAGAGTTTTGTGTAAGGAAAACTTTTTCATGACTTTATGGAAAAAATAAAAGCATTTCGCACACAGCAACGCAAGCAAGCGATAATGTATTTGATAACCAAAGATCCGTTGTGATAATATTGAGCACTGAGCATGATTGATCGCCCGATGTTGTTGCCAGACCAGCTGTAATTACGCAGAGAACCAGCAGACCCTAAATGTGGCAAACTGCTGATTTCAAACGAAGAGTACGCAACGGCCGCCGATCTGATTGCATGTCAAATGCGGAAAGGATAAGAATATATGTTGACGTAAGACTTGCGCTGTTGGATGCGGAGAACACCTCTGCGGTCCCACGGTAGTTATGTAGAATGTAGGATGGCGGGATTGGGTCTGTTTCAACCAGCGAGTTAGGTTGGAGTTGACCGGGATATTGGGAACACGTACAAAGTGTGATGGTGGTGGTTTCTTCTGGAAAACAAAGTTAAGGCTTGATTAGCTGTCGCTAGACGTATTCCGAGCCTTCACAGTACTACTTTTATCGCTTCTGTTGGTTTCCGGCTCATCTGGTTAGCGCCAGACTTGGATTGGACTTGGAGAGGCTTGGACCAATACCCAATGTTTTCATTATCTCAATCCGCTCAACCAATCCGCAATGTTTTGTGATATAAGTGGGCGAAATATTATAATGTGATTCTAACTCGATGAAGACTTCTTCTGCCAAATCCGAAGGATGACAGGCAATCACCAGCCAAAAAACATGTTTAAAAAAAATCGGTGCGTAACCACCTGGTACGCTTATAGCAAGAAGCATGGAGGCGGACCGGAAGATTCGATAGACACCTAATCAATTGAGCCAATTGTGATAATATTAAGTGTAAATTGAGTAGACAGAACTGGCAATACGTCTACTACTAAAAAATCGATCACGTTGTTTTCCACGTGAAACACGCATAATTGCTCGAATCCACTGCCAAACCCAGTAATAAAGCGATGGAATTCATGTAAGTGCTACGTGTTCTCCCAGAAGTAAATCCACATTCTACGTGGAAATCACATAATTGTTACGTGATTTTTCACTCTCGGTCACTGGCACGTAATTTTTCACTGATTTTACTGAAGAAGATTTGGTTGCGACGTGTTTCAGGTGAAAGTTACAGTAAAAATTTCACGTGGAAATAACGTGACAGATTGCCACCGAGTGTAGGAAGGGCTTGGAGTCACTAGGACAAGTTTGCTGCGAAGGCCGCAGTGTATCCTAACTGGTAAGGCTCTCGAGATATCCTAGGATGAAACCAATTACCCCTTATCCCAACGCATCACAGCACTCATATTTAGTAACTCAAAAGTTAAGTGCCTCTAGCAGTTGAATTCCCAATTCAGTGACACAAATTTGTTTTTCCATCCCCGTACAACAGTTTTGCTGAAGACTGTAGATGATTATCAAACAACTGAGATAGACCTCATATCCCCAATTAGTGAAAATCTCATAAGCTGTGGGTATCGATCTGTTTTCGAGTTTACAGTCCAATTAACCGAAATAATCGGTAGTATAAACAGTCATTTCACCTGCATGGCTCACGGCCTTAAAGCAGCCTGAGTAAAAAAAGTAGAAGGTCAATAACAATATATGAAATGCAAACCCTAAAAAAATAATTTAAAATATAGTAGGGGAGAGACCAAAGGAAGATTAACAGTATCAAAGGTTATTAGATGAGTAGAGACTGCTGTTAAAAAAGTTCGAGTAATGAGAACAGGCTATTGGGGTCACATACAAAGAAGACCCGATGGCCACCCACTAAAAGCAAGCTAGAAAAGACTGAGGTGCAACAATAGAAAGTAGGAGGCAGACCTGCAAAAACAGGATGTGATTCAATAGTTGCTGAAGGATAAAAGATAAATTGAAAAAACAGGCCCGGGGGATCTCATCAAATAATTGATAGTGAAGAAAAATCAGAATCAGGAGTTAGAGGAGCTAAAAACGAAAGGCTAAAATATAAAAACTGAAAATTTATTTCCAAAAAGAACAGAAATATAAACGTTGGCAGGATTGATAATTAATAGAGCAGGAAAGAAAAAAACAAAACTAAACATGTGCCATTTCTCATATAATAGTAATACGTATTGTATATGAAACATCACAGCAATTCTATTACTGGAACTCAAACAGCATAATGAAAAACTAATTAATGGTGTGACTATCATATGATTTTGTTTGATTCATTTTGAGTAATATTACGAAAACGAAGAAACAATAGAGAACACCCATTAAAACACTTCTAATAAGGGGAGAAGATTCAATAAAATTTTGTGAGTCTATAGCAAGAGAACAACGCAACTCTGAAGAGTGAGTCTTACTGTGAACCAGCAGAGAAATATGGTGAGATCTAACCAGTTATACGAGCGTTTTCTAATCCATCTCTGAGCCAAGTATGCTCGAGGCCGTACGCAAGGTCTTAATAGTGTTATAATCCTTCGTGTATAACGTCCAAGTGTATGAATATCACGTTTTGTAGAGAGAGAGAGAGAGAAACAGAAGTCTACGTAGATTTTTGGTAAACCCCCCTTTAATCTGTTTTATCTTAAAGCTTTAATTCGGGTGTTAGAAAGTCTAGCTCTATTGCAGATCCAGTAACCCTTTCAGAATGCCTGGAGAGTCACGTCCATTCAGGTTAGTTTTCACACACAATAATCAATAACATTAATTGCACCTGGCGCGAATACATTTTATATAAATGTTATAGACTGGTTAGATCTCACCATATTTTGCTGGTCCGCTATGAGACTCACTCTTCTGGAGTTGCGTTGTTCCTTGCTATAAACTCGCCATCTGTAACGAATCTTCTCCCCTTATTAGAAGTGTTTTACTTGGGTGTTCTCTATTGTTTCTTCTCGTTTCGTAATATTACCTAAAATATTACGAAAACGAGAAGAGCAATAGGAGCACCCAAGTAAAACACTTCTAATAGGGGAGAAGATTCAATAAGATGGCAGTCTATAGCAAAGGGAGCAACGCAACTCCAGAAGAGTGAAGTCTTATAGTGAACCAGCAAAATATGGTGAGATCTAACCAGTTATAACATTTATATAAAATGTATTCGCGCCAGGTGCGATTAATTGTTATCGATTATTGTGTGTGAAAATAACCTCGGAATGGACGTGACTCTCCAGGCATTCTGAAATGGGTTACTGGATCTGCAATAGAGCTAGCACTTTCTAACACCCGAATTAAAGCTTTAAGATAAAACAGGATTAAAGAGGTATTTACCGAAGTTGCAATCTGCATGTAGACTTCTGTTTCTCTCTCTCTCTCTCTACAAAACGGATATTCATACACTTGGACGTTATACACGAAGGATTACAACAATTATTAAGACCTTGCGTACTATTCCCGAGCATTTTTCTAATCCATCTCTGAGCCAAGTATGCTCGAGCCCTCATGCCTTGAATGAAGTCTGACAACGTACTTGTTTTGCCAAAGTAAGTGTAGGCGCGGGTACTTAAGACGCTCGGAATAATTTCTTTTCTTCACGACCGGAATTGTTCTCGTTTCGAATAGTGTGATTTATTTAAGTTCACTGACTTCTAATTACCCTCTCTCTATTATCGTAAGATAGTTCGACCGACGTATTCGTTTCAATAGTTTATTTTCGACTGACCCAATTCTGGTTTGTGTATAGAAATATATGCAAATTCAATAACTGATATGAGAGCAAAAAGCCTATTGGAATCAATTCTCTTCTCTCGTTATCCGAAGGCTAATGATAAGGAAGGGTAATCTAATTTAGGGCATTATTGCTAATGATCGAGTGAGATCGATAAATGTGCTTATATGCTGCAAAGATGCAGTACTAGGGTTTGCGGTAACAGTAAGTAATGAAATCTGTGATGGTTTGTAAGCTTTTAATACACAGCCTGTTTGTTTGTGCATACAATTCAAAACGTGCTACGAAAAATTATAGTTGATAATTACACACAGTGGCAAAAGTACCTAGGTTAGTCAATTTTTTTTTAAAGTGACATCTATGAATCAGTAAAAAAAAAACAAATTTTCTACGCCATTTTAATCTTTCATTTTTAGTTTGAACGTACTCCAAATTTCATTTCAATTCATCAATTCATTCTTTATTTAAAAGCCATTTGAAGTTGACGTGGACGTGGAAAATTCTAAATATCGTGCTGTGATTAAATTCTTTATTTTGAATAGTTTTTCGGATACTGAGATCCAAGCAAACATGGTGTAAGTATTAAAAGAGTCTTTTCCTTCATTTTCAACCGTTCACCGATGGTTTTTGGAGTTTAAACGTGGTCGTACAAGCGTTGAAGACGATCCACGCTCAGGATGTTCAGAAAGTGCATCAAAACCAGAAACATTGCGAAAACACAGGACTTTAGTTTAAAAGATCATCGATCGATTCTGGATGTGATAGCTGACACCTTAGGCATCTCACATAAAACTGTGTAACCTGAAACTGTTCCAGGAAATCACCCATTACGCAGATCGCTCTCCGGGATGTGAATACAGGCCTTACCTGTATGGCTGTTTGACTCTCACTGAGGAGCTGCACCTGCTCGCTTCCCGCGGATCAGGCTTGAGATGGCATATCAGTATATGTATAGTAAAGGGTAGCATACGATAGTGTTGACTAGCCACACATCCCCCTTTCTCTCCAAAAAAATAAAAACGCAATCGAACATCAAATTCAAAAACAAACAGAATTCGACAAAGATTTTCCTCAGTGTATAGACAGTTCATTCTTGTCCACACCTATCAGAGTGATAAACTTGTTGTGAAAAAACTTAGCAAGCCTTGTAAAACAAGTGTGAAGTTGGACATTAAATTTCCACTTTTTCTTATCAATCGGAAGCAAGAAGACGTAGCTAAATTTAGCTGAAGTAAGCTTACGTTTGAAGAAGCAAATTTATTGACCAGAGAGATTAGAAAAACTGTGAAGTTGCCAAAAAATTCAATAGTGTCAAACACCTAATTAAGCTTCTAGTTTTTTCCAGTATTCCTTCGACCATACGAGTGTATTCTGGTAGATGAGGAGTGAGTCGCTTCTCCCTTATGGGTCGCTCACGGACACCATCATTGGTAGGACGAACGAATCTGTAGCATTTCACAGAAGTTTCAGATGACGTCGGTTCTCGCCACTGTTCAACCTTCTTAGTTTGCGTTACGTGGCGCTTGAGCTGCTGATCAACGCACCATGCTGTCAGTACGGTCCTATACCACGGTGAAACGCTTATTACTGAATCTGCTATCACCTTTACCTCGAGATGAACGTTCTACGATAACCGTATCACCAGGTTTTACCTTACTCACCTTCGCACCGCGCCTCACGTTCTTTTGAAAGCAGTTTGGCTTCACGATCTCTTGCATCTAGTAACTGATCATCATGTCCGGGTTTTTCGCAGCTCGAAAGTGGCAAACCACATCTTGCGGCCGGTTAACACTTCTGCAGCTGGAAGTCTGGTAATGCTATGATCGGCTGCATTATAAGACTGAACTGAAGCTTGCAATTCTTTTTCATAGTTTGCTTAGATCGGTATTGCGGCACACATAGCTTTATTTATAACTTTCATAAAACCCTCTACTAAACCGTTTTGCTAGGGGTAAACCGGAGTAGAAAATATGGTTTGAATACCACGCTCTGAGTATCTAGCATAATCTTCACAATTGAATGGCGGTCCATTATCAGACTTCATTGCTTTTCAAAACCCCTCCCTGCCAAAAACGATATCCTGCGTTGTTCTGGTGTGATCAAACTTGTTGACTTCACAGGCCTTGCAATTGCGTACCGAGAACGGAGGTCCATTGTAACAAGAATCGATATTCCTCCTAGCTTCATATATGGCCCGTTAAAATCAAGGGTGATAGATTCCCAAAACGCCTTTATGGGACAAATTTCCTTTGAATGAGGGTGGTCTTTCTGGTCGTCCATTTACAAAACAAATGGCACAAGATTTAACCCACTTTTCTGCATCACCAGCCATTTCAGGCCACCGTACACGTCTACGAAGGATGCTTTTAACTTAACTTCAAGCGGATGTTTCTGCGTAGGCTATTTCCAATGCTTTTCTCGAAGTCCGAAAGGAATATCAGCACACCCATTCTTCACTATGATCCCCCAATGTTGACAAGATCATTTACAATGGATTTGAATTTCATCAAACTCCTAGGCCACGTTCGAGTATCTATGGCATGAACTACTTGTATCCGTGAACAAATCCATCTCGAGTGGTCATAACATCTTTCACTAGACTATTTTCCAAATATTTATGGTCTTGTAAAGGTTTAAATAATTTTTTTTCACAACTGTCTATAGACGTGGCCACTTTGTTCACATTACGGCTTTAAAGATGCATAGAGGAGGTGTTGGTGGACATAACAGTTATGAATGTAGTTTTATCAACAAAGCCGGGAAGAGTGCTATACGGCTGAAATAAAACTAAAATTGTCACTTGGGTAATGAACTGTGTTGCATTGTCCGACACCAGAGTGGTTGAATTACCGTAGCGGGCGAATGTTTCTCGCATCATTTCAATTGTTGCAGTACTGTTGATTTAGCGGAAGACTTCTGGCCACTTCGACAAAGCATCCACAATGACCAGGTAATAGAGACGACCGATCAGCCTACAAAAATAATTTGCGGCAGTATAAGAGAAGAACAAAAATGTCGAGTATGAATGTCTTTTTGTTTTTTTTTTCGTTTTGTTGAGTTCATTTGAGGTACTCTTTGAGCTGAATAGCATTCTCTACAACCTCTTGAACGAACCTTTCGTGAACTTGAAAGTTTTTTTAGAAGTTGATAAGAATGGTGCTTGAAGCTTAAACATTGAACGCTAACTAGAAAGTTCGGTTTTTAAGACATGGCTCAACCAAATAAACTCTACAGGGCCAAGTTTTCATATTTATAAACATCAGTGATCTTAAAACTAAAGTTCGAGGGATAGCACCGATTACTCGCGGCCGTTTCGAGGTTCATAAGAATAACAATTCAACGAAAACGTTACCATCCATACAAAAAACGTGACGTGACAAGGGGTTGGGGGGGGGGGGGGGAATGCAGCATAAATGGTCACTTTTTGCGTGACATAATGAATAGACGTTCCAGCTGAAACTTTCACCAAAATCAAGGCATGGTAGTACTAAATTTTGAATACATGTAGCTTCCTCCAACCCATCCCCATTCTTTCGTTGCTAAAATTAGGTGGCTTTGAGGGTATTCTTCATATTCAAATTGTTTTTGTTTTTCACTTGTTTCACAAAAGGTTTTATGGTTTTTAGTTAGTTTTTAACGCACATGGTACATGAGAAGTATACAAATGGGAATATACATATGTTTTGGGATGTTCTAGGTCGTCTTAACTCTCTTGGAATGTTGATCATGGACCATGTCACTCTGACATCTGAGCATAGGACTTACATAGATAAAATATGTCCAAAAATGTTCAAGAAGAGTCTAATAATTATCTGTCATTCATCTCCATTCATACTAAAGATTGGACTCGGAAAAAATGCGACACTTTGTTTTGGGTAGTACTAGTTTAAAGTGTTATGTTTATGTGTGCAAAATTTTATTGCGGTCTGTCAAGTAGTTTTCAAGATTTATTCGAAACTAGAAGAGCTACGCCAGCAAATCTTGGGCCTGGTGATCGATAATCCAGGTCACAGATGGATCGGCAAAAGGCTTGGAATCCACCATTCTACCGTGTCCAGCGTTGTGAAGATGTTTCAGGAGACGAAAAGCATCGAGCTGCTCGCTGGAAGCGGCCTAAAACCGAAAACGGAATACCCAGAGAAGGCGCGGAAGATAAGGCAGTACTTTAAGAATAACCCGAACCTTTCCACCCGAGACGTGGCCAAAAAGGTCAATTCGTCGAAGTGGTTCGTCCAGCAGACCATGAACGTGTTAACGTGTTTTTAAGGTCAGGAAGGCGCCAAAACGTACTGACAAGCAAAACACGTTGGCTAAATTGCGTGCGCGGAAGCTGTACCGTGAGTGGCTGGTCAAGCCAGGTTTTCTCGTCATGGACGGACCCCAAACAAATCTACGGCCTCGAGTTTTTTGTCGGTACGTCCCTCATGTAGGTTCCGGAAAAGTTCCGGAAGAGAAAGATGGACAAATTCGCGAAGAAGTACCTGTTGTGGCAGGCGATCTGCGAGGGCGGACGTTACAGCAAGCCGTTCGTTACAACCGGCACCATAAACGGGCAGATTTATCGAGAGGAATGCTAGCAGGAGGCGAATCCGCCAAGTACACCAGAACTTCGTCCGATCGGAAAGTTTTGGGCAATAACGAAGAAGAAGTTGAAGAAAAGCGGAAAACATTCAAAACTGATAAAGCTTTGAAGAAAAACTGGGAGAAATTGTGTAAGGAAGATGGACAAAGCATCGCCCAAGATCTTCTGAGCAGTGGTAAGAGAAACGTACGAGCTGAATGCTTGGGGGAGGAAATTCAATTAATAAATTATGCCAAAACATAGCTAATATATTTAATTTAATCCCTGAAGCTTTGAGAAGTATCCGATGAAAATGAATTTTTGGTGATCATTTTTGTGTGTCTCATTTTTTCCGAGTCCAGTCATTGCTCTCCGTGGACAAAAGATAATCGAAATGAAGAGAGACTGTTGATCTATGAGCAAGTGAGGGAAGATCGCATCGAAGAAAAATTGCATCAACACCAGAAATCATAGCGAAAACACAGGATATGGAAGGGAGGAAGGAGGAATTTTATAGATAGATTATCTTCAAACTGGTAAGACAATCCACTCTGATTATTATTGTGACCTTTTGGACCAGTTGGATGAAAAAAAAATGTGAAAAAAGACCTGGTTTGCAGAAGAAGAAAAAACATTTTTCATCAAGACAATGCACCTAATTTGCAACATACACCCTATTCGCTATATTACATCTCATTATTTTCGTACAATATACAACTGTTTTCGATCAGGACACCAATGCTTCGTTATTTTTGACAACGCCTGTGGCAAATTAATTTCGTTACAGAAAACAAAGAATTGATCGATGAGATCAATTATCGTTCTCGTAGTATGAACTAAATTTTCTTTTCAGTGTGTACAAAATGAGAAAACAGGAGTCCTTGGAGCCGGACCATGTGTGGCTGAAAGGCTCTTTAATAGAGATAAATCAATCAAATCAATGAGATAGGAGGAGTTAAAAAAATGTCCAGAAATTCGGACTCGATCGACCGGAACGTAATTAAATATTTTTTTCGGTATTTCATACTAAGCTCTGTATCCGCAATAATCCGGACACCTCAAAACATGAATAAAACATAAATTTCGCCTTATATTTCCGTCGTAGTTGTTTATTTCAGATTCATGGGATGTGTTTTAACAATTCGTGAAGACAAAACATAGTTATTCGGTATTTGCATAAAATTTTCGAACTTTGCGCTTAACTCCGGCCATTTGGGTTTGTACAGACTCTTCAGAAATCGTAGAAGCCGCTTTGTCCAAATTTGCTGGAAGTAATTGATGCCTTTATTCCTGGCTTCTTTCCAGAAAGCTTCCGCTTCATCAGAGCCCAATATCTCTCGATTGGTCGTAGCTCTGGACAATTTGACGGGTTTGAGGTTTTTAGTACAATGTTCACTTGATTTGCTTGGTACCACTCCATCACAGTTTTAGCATAGTGGCATGATGTCAAATCGGGCCAGAACAAAGGTTTTTCTTTGTGACTTTTGATGAAAGGTTGCAATTGCTTCTGCAGACACTTTTTCTGATAGATCTCCTTGTTGATTGTGCCTGTAGTGACGAAAGATTTACTCATTTTGCCACACGTGCAAATTGCTTGCCATACAAGGTCTTTTTTAGGAAATTTCGATGCCTTCTTCGTTCTGAAATGCTCAACTGTAGCATTTCTGGCCATAGCTGAATAAAAAACCAGCCCTGGAAGATGCTTGAAATCCTCCAGGACATAAGTTTCATCGTCCATAACAATGCATGAAAACTTCGTCAAATATTCGCAGTACAAACGTCGAGCCCGTGATTTTGCTGCCAAGTTCTGTTTGTCGTTGCGATTTGGAACTGTTTTTACTTTATACGACTTAAGTCCCAAACGTTGGTTTGATTTTTGGACAAAACCAGGCGACATCCCTATTTTACGAGCCGCCGTTCGAATGGAGAGATTTGGGTTTTTCGTTAATATCCTTTTCACCTTTCGGTCCATGACAGGATCAGCGCGTCCACTGTTTTTGTCACTTCTCGGTTTCCTACTCACCGTCAAACGTTCCGAAAATGACTTGAGCACATCGTGAACAGTGGATTTAGGCAAATCCAATGTTTTTGCAAGGTCCCGTAAAATTTGGTCGCGCACTTGTTTTCTTTCGTCGCCATCTTGAATACTAAATATGAAGTGTAAACATCAATCATAGTCTTTTTCATCATAGACTCTCAGCTATACCACAGCGAAATTTTTCATTCCTACGTGCAATATTTCAAAAGTTACAATAATTTGAAGGTGTCCGGATTAATGAGGATACAGATTTTAATTGAACACTAAAAAGTTGAAACGAGGGTACGCACTAAGAAGGTATTTCTGCAGTTTAGATTCCCTAGTAGCACACTTGTTGCAAACCAGTAAAACTTACTTCAATGTGACTTAATTAGGTCACAATCAAGTTGTTGCAACTAATGTTGATGGTTTGGTGTTGCTTGGGTTACATTAGCAACCTTTCCCTATGCAAGAGCGCATATATTTATTGAACCTATGTACCTACCTCATAATTTTCTATCCTCAGCTCTCTAAGCATTGAGTCTCTTTTAAATACATTTTTGATTTCTTGTGTTAACGCCCCGCTGTTTGATATCAATTTTCACACAACTATAATTCATGAAAAATGTCTCATGACGGAAACCATATTCACCATAAACCATAACACCGATCCAATTATCTAAAATTCCGCCACCCCGCCATAAGAAAACGCACTATAAAGGTTAGGCCTCAGTTATGTGAAAAGTGTTAGGTCCAGCTGGAGACAGGTTTGTAGGCTAATGGTTGGATGCTAGAGGTTTATCTAACAACGCACGGAAGCCATTTGTTACGTCCGCGCAGTTGTGAGCGTTTCTTCGAATATTCAATCGAATAATTTGGCAAATTTTCAAATCGAGGCCCATACAATTGAAACACCTGTGAACCTTCCGGCCAAGGAATGAATGCCTGCCTCAATGTGCCCAAAAATACAAAAGCCATTTGTTTTAATTACATCCCGTTGTTGCCGCGAACATTTGAACGCTCTTTTCTCCCACCCTTCCCATTACAGCTTCCACTACAATGGCTACAACTCAGATGGTTAGGTGGTGGCAACGCAATTGTGCCTACTTACCCAACCAGCCTCACACCGGTGGCGCTCCGATGAGCCGAGAAATTTCGGCGGTGGTCCAGCCAGTCACACTTTTCGCGCGCTATAAAGCATTGTTCCGTTCGGTGTCTCCGGCTTAGTTCAATTTCAACCGAAACCAAACAAAAGTGAAAATGTGCGTTCTGTTGGCGTTCCTTTTGCTTACCGCCTTTTTCGGACCGTCGGTCGTTGGAGCACCGTCTGGCAACATCAAAGGACGAAGCTTCTCCTACTACGATCTCCAGAAGCAGGTTGGTGACATGGGCGACGATTTTAAACAGCTGATAACGAGTCTGTTCGGTGCAACGCAGGTGGTTTACTGGAAGAAGCCGACGAATCGGATTGCATCACCGCCGGCAAACCGACGGATCGGGATCAAACCCCCCAAGCACGCGGATCACCATCAGGCTGCTTCCGTCAAGCGGAAAAAGAAGGCGCTCCACTCGGATTTCGACGATCTGATTGCGATGGATGCCTGGTCGTTTTTTTAACGACGACTGATCGATAGGGACTGACTGATTGTTTATTTATTATTCGGATTAATTTATTCACTTAGCGGTAGAACAGTCTCAGTGCGTGATGAGAGAGATTCGCCTAAATGTAGGCAGGTGCCAGTTCGGAAAGGTCTATGACGGCACGTTTGAACGACGATTTTGTTTCAATAATGTGACTAGATCTCGCATCGTCGAAAAAACAAAACAAAAATGCTGCCATATACCTGTCCGATTAAGTAATTGTGAGTTGTAATTTATTTTAAAGAAAATAAGCAAAAATAAAAAAATCACAGCGATGAAAATTGATGTTTGCAATCAATACGCATTTTTTTTTACCAAGAAAATTAGTGAACATAGGTGTTTCCCGTGTTTTTGCTGCGATTAATCTACACATGTTTTTCTTTAGCTGTATCACATGACAACCGTGTGATGAGATGATGCTCGCTACCCAGCTGCTGCAGTGGAAACAATTGCGCGAGCACAATTGCCTTAATGACCAAATTCGGAGTCCGGCTTGGCGTCGGAAGAGGAAACGCACCGCATTTGTGGGTTGAGTATTGGGTGGTTGCGGGAGATGAAGATGAATTACGCGAAACTGCGAGAGGCTTGTGTGTTATGCAAATTTTGAGCCAATTTGGCTGGAGCAGTATTACATTGGTCGAATAATAAAGATGTATGTAATCTGATAAAGCAGTGAAGGGAAAAACGGAAAGATTGAGCTTCGTTCTTTGGCTTTTTCTGCTGTTTTGGTTTTATGAGAAGGTAGCCTTGTTTCGGTGCGCGTTATTGAAGTCGGTGGCCAGTCGGTCTTCTGCTGCCAGTTGTGCTGAGTTGGAATTAGGTGCGAGCAAATTTGAATTTGTATTATGATGGTAATCGGTTACTGCTGACTAATGATATCTTTGTTTGATTTAGGTAGGCTTTTGGAAGGCTTTCTTCGTAGGTTCTGCTCTGGATATTGAAGGTGAATTGTTGAATAAAAATTAGCTTCTCTGAATGTGTTCAATGTGAGTGCTTCAATTTATATACATTCATTTCTAGGTTCAACATTGTCAGTCGTAAGTTTGGATTGCTATAAGTGCAATGCCAACTACTTGATATTGAAGTAACATCTGAATGTATCATACGATTCAAAAAGACGAACGTAATAACTACCACAGACAGTTCATACCTTGTTTTACATGTTCCGTTAATTAACCATGTAATAGGACTGCTCCAATTTTGCAGAGCCAGATCGCAAGTCTTGGTCATGACCAAATTAATCAGACTGAATGCAAGCTAAAAAAAACGGTTTTCCGTTTAGTCTTAGACAACTACTGGTTTAGCTCTTTAAATTGTATTTGTTTTCTATCGTAATTAGGACACTCCATGTTTGCTTCTGAACCAAGAATGCATTATTTGCCACAAAATGATTGTATTAGGCACTACTGTTTGTGTTTATTTTAACTATCTGCTTTGCTCAAAAGTAGAGTAACGCACATCAATGTTTAAAACAGACGTGAATGAACGTTTACATGTGCAAAGCTATCGAATGAAGAAGGTCTTTTCATATTATAATGTTTAGACCACTCAGAAATCAGCTTAAAATTCGGAAATGTTTTTTCATGAATATCCAGAGAGGTGGTGCAATGTTTTCATAACGAAAACAGTTTCACGGCCCTTGTTGATCGGTAGACTTGCGACAACATTCTCCGGCGAGTGCATCTTGCCATCAACCAAGACTGCACAGTTCTCTTCAACGTTAAGCAAGGCTAGCTTGGTAACTGGTCTACGCATGGTTCCTGCTTTAGTTTTTACAATGGCCTGACGTACTCTACCATCCGGTCCTCGAATAGCTTGCTCCACACGCCCTCTAGTTCATTCACTTCGCCTACTATCGTCGATGATAAGAACTAAGTCACCATTCTTGATCTCTCTTGCCGCTTCTTCGAACCACTTGGACTGCTGACGAATGACTGGAAGATATTCTTTCAGTCACCGTTTCCAGAAGACATCCAGCTGTTCCTGTATATCAACCCACGTTCTCTGCAGATTCCGCTGCTGGTAGCGGATGTCCACGCTGGGCTTTTTGGCACCACTTGAACTCCCGAGCAAAAAGTGGTTCGGAGTTAACGCTTCGGACTCATCCGAGTCTCACGGCAAGTACGTCAAAAGGCTAGAGTTAACTACGCTCTCAGCCTCCACAACCACAACCAAGTCCCAAGTCCTTCCTCGTCAAGCTTCCCATCCCCGTAGGCTTCACCCATGGCGGCCTTCACTGACTGCATCATCCTTTCCCAGGCGCCACCCATGTGTGGCGCACCTGGTGGTATGAAGACCCATTTACACTTTGAGGTAGTGAACGTCGCGGAGAGCCCTTGCTCGATTTGTTCCCGTAGAATTCGCTGGGCACCTTGAAAGTTGGTCCCGTTATCGCTGTACACCTCCACTGGTGCTCCTCGACGGCCGATGAACCTTTGTACGGCAGAAATGCATGATGAAGTAGTCAAGCTGTGCACGACTTCCAGATGTACCGCGCGCACAGTAAGACAAGTAAAAAGGGCGATCCATCTCTTGACGTTTGCTCTACCTTGCTTCACCATCAACGGACCGAAATAGTCCAATCCGACGAAACAGAACGGACGACTGTAGGCAGCAAGACGGGCTGCTGGAAGTGGAGCCATCGGAGGAATGCACGGCTGAGTTTTGCGAAATTTGCAGAACCAACACTCACGGCTGCATCTTCGCACAATTGTTCGCAGTCGAGGTATTTCGAAGTTTTGACGAATCTCGTTGACTACTGTCTCTGGGTTTGCGTGCTTATACTTCCGGTGGTACAGATCTACCACCAGTGTGGTAACTTCACTCCTTCTAGGTAGAATCACTGGATACCGCAGATTGTACGATGCATGTTGCGCTGCTCCAATGCGTCCGTTTTGACGCATAACTTCGTCTTCATCCAACACTGGTACTAATCGATACAAAGAACTGCTTTTCGGAATCGTTTGCACAACATTTTCTGGCACAGACTTGTTCTTTGTGAGAATCGACATCTCGTCCGGAAACATTTTCCACTACACTTGCTTCATGATCACCACTTCCGCTGCCAGCAGCTCCTCCTGATGTAACTCGCCAGAGATGCTGCGCCGCTTACTGTTAATGTTGTTAGCAAACCTCAGCATATATGCTACAGTGCGATGTAACCTCTTTCACTTCAAGAACCTTTCAAATTGAATTATCGATTCATACGGAAAGTGAAATAGAACAGATGGTCGTATCTCCTCCCTCTCGATGTTGGATAATACTGGAGAAATCGGCCAGTGGTCTTCAGAGTACTTCAGGAACTCTGCACAAAAAAATCCACCTTTGCAGCAGCATCCCAGATAATGCGCACCTCTCCTGGCTTCTTCGGGTTCGTGACTGCTCCTAATGGTAGATACCACACTCTTCGTCTGTCGCTACGTGTGGGTAGCCCTTGGTCATGTAATCTCGAATATGCTGATGAACTTTCTGCTTCAAAATCAAATCCCGCTCCATACGACGCTCCAGACATTTCATTCGGCTCAGCGCCATACGGTAGCTCTCTGGAAACTCGACGTAATCGTGCTTCCACAACAGTCCGGATTCCTAATGAACTTTCCTTGTCGTTTGCGCCAACAGTTCCTGCGCTCGTTGATCTTCGACCGAAAGAATAGGGTTGGTTGTTCCTACTTCTTCCACAGCAAAGATTTGCTTCACTGTTTCGTGGAGTTTTTTTTGTGCACTCGCACACATGGAAGCTGAAAGCTTTCTGATCCTCCTGCTGCTGGCCGTAAACGCACCAACCAAGCCGTGTTTTTGCTGCAACGGGACCGGATCCATCTCCTTCTCTAATCTTCAGCGGTAGGGCCAACCGCAGATTGTTGAGTCCAATCAGTATCCTAGGAGTAGCATCCTGGTAGCTTTTCAATGGCAGATGCTGCAAATATTCAAAGCGCTTAGCTGCATCCTCCAGTTGAAAACGTTGTGTCGGCAGATTTAAATTCTCAACTGTCCGTGTTCCAGCTAGTGTGTACTTCCGATCCTTGCTTTGCCCAGAGATACAAATGTGCACACTCTAGGAAGATTTTTCTGTACGGGAAGTATTGGCCGTCCATCTCAAACAGAGAGGTTGTGGACTACCGGATATTCTCAGCTGCTTCACCAATTCTTCTTCGATCAGCGTCAGTGATGACCCTTCATCTAGGAAGGCGAAAGTATTCGCCTGGCCACTATTTCCATAGAGAGTCACGGGAACTATCCTGAAGGGCACACTTGAACTCATTAGGCGATGAGTGTGATTATCTGCTACCTGCGTGACGGCAGCCGATGATCTTGAAGTTGAATGCAAAAGAGGGTGGCGCCTATACTGACACCCTTCGATGCCGCAGCGTGTAATGACTCGGCACGATCGTCTGCCATGCCTGTTCTGGCAGACACCAAGTGAACGAATTTTGCGCCAACGATTATCAATACTAAGAGCTTTGAACTCCCCACACTCACGGATGCGATGTCCAGGTTTACTGCAATTCACGCATTCCATCTTATCTGCCGGCTTATGTACCGATGCTTTGAAAGACTCTTTGACGGTAGACACGTGCTGGTTAACAAATCCCTTCTGCTTTGCTTTATCCTTTGGTTGCTCTCGTCCGTGGGATTTCTTTCCGTCCGACTCGAATGAAAGAACACTTGTAGCATCATCGACGACTTGCTGCACAGAATGTTTTCATGTTTACATCGCCGATTCCACGTCTGTACCCAGCCCGCATCATTTTCTGCACTGAAAGTTAATTTTAGTTTATATTACAAAATCGAAAGTAATACTCACTAATCCATTCGTTGTTTTCAGCAACGAAACTGATTTGTTCTTTTTATGAAGATACATTTGTAATGAATTGCATGCGCAACTGTCAAAAGCACTAAGCTTTTGTTGACACAGAAACCCAAGTAGCACAATTTGTTTCAATAGAGCATGAAAATCGCTCTTGAAACAAATTAGGGATAGCTTAGTTTGGCTATGTACCTCAAAATCATACACAACAGCAACGCAAAAAGCGCAAAGGTGGAGGCTATTTGCAACTTGACATTGTTTCTACAGAGTTGCAATAGCATTTTGTAAAACTTTCGAATATTCTAATTTGCGTTGCAAGAAAGTGAAATGATACCGATGTCTAAATGAATGCGAGGATAGCTTTTGTTTAAAAGATATTTTTATCAACCAAATATTCGTGATCAAAATATTTAGAAACAAAATGATCCGAAAATCGTGTTGGTATAAGTTTAATTTTTAAACGCTTTCAGATTTATGGATCAAAATTCTGTTCTACTACGAAAAATATAAACACCCTTGAATAAATCCTTGAGAATAGAGCATTGCTTCTGAGTTTGGAAAAGAAAAAATTGTGTAAAATTATGTTTACATATGGAAGAATCAGATTTCTGATTCATTCAAAGATTAATCAATCGTTACAGGTTCATGTTAAGTTCAAACTGTGGAGGAATTAGTGAAATTTTAAAATCATCATTTTGTATAGCAAAATTTTGACATATGTCATCTACGAACAAACCAAATACACTACCGGCTAAAATAATTATATTCCAATCCTAACACGTGAATGCATCTATGATGTATGTCTGTGCAGAAATCTCTAAATTATAGATATCTGGACAATAGTGATATAAGTAATTTGATAGTTAGTTTTATTTGTTATCATATACCTGATTTACTTATTATTTTAAAAAAAACTAAATTCCACATTATAAAATAGTAATAAATTTTATCTTAAAACAAACTAACAGCTTATTTTTTCTAAAAATATACATAACGTACTGAAATAAAATTTAACTGGCATTTCATATAAAACAATAATCTCATGTACGCTTTCAACAAATATGTTAAATCAAATAGAACAAAGAATTAGAATAATTCAGAAGCTACACCATGTTTCTTTAATTAACTATACTTAACAATTGGGTGGGGATTTCATTAAGAGGTTCAAATGGAATAATAAAAAACATCCTTGTATCACTTGCTCTTCCATGCATTCAATGTCTGGATTGCTCGCAATTTGATTATCCATAATTTTGGTATAGGCCACACAAAAAAATTCCAATTGTAAACACAACTGTTTCTAAATGAAATTATCTTAGTAAAGGTGGAAAATATCAAACCGTTCTAAATATGTTCTTGTATAGAACTTAGATTACAATCAATTGCAATTATTTATGCAATTGTTTATGATGAAAACCACTATCCAGAAAAAATTAAACCGTATGATAGGTACTATCAGGTACTGATACATTTTAAATTTCATCAATACCAACGTTTTACTATGTGATGAATAGATTAGGTTATAGTTGGGAGCATAGCAACAATGTTTGTTCTTGAAATAGGGTCAACGGATTTTTGTGACATCATTGAATTTGTTTCTATCCCCTTGACTGGTATCCTCTCCTTTGCCGACCCGGCATTGGGGTAGCTGGGTAAAAGAATATGTGCCCGATCGCATACTACCGTTCAAATGCCCACCGCTCGTTTTCAACTTGTATCTTTCAATTGCAAACCTGCCGTTATGCTAAATGGAACTATCAATACTCTGTCTTCATTTATATGCGTTCTAGTTATAAATTACTGTCCACTCCTAGAGCCTCTCTTGTAGATGGGAAATTATCTGCTTCTGACAAATTTCATCATAGCATCATGTTCCTTACGCACAACTAGTAACCTCACAGCAATATATTTTGTTTGGAAAGTTAATATAATTCAGCTTTACGTAGGTAGCTATTTTATTGAAATTAATTAGTTTACAGCCGCAAATGAAAAATGTTTGCTCTCACTATTTGAGTGATCCTTGATTAAAATTTAAATAGTAATAGCCACTATCATAGCCTTTAGAGGTTGCATAACGACTTTAAGCCATTTTCTTTGTTAGGCATATATATCAACAACCTCTGATCAAATTATGAATTGATTAATTTCATTAATATCAAAACACATGTGGTCGGCAGTTTGCATTTCATTTGGAGATATTTTAAACGTCATAACTGTTGTGGTAATGTGTAATTGAACGTTGCAAAAACGTAACACTATTCATTGACTTTATGTTGCGTTCTAATTAAGTTGCGCATGTGGCTCAAAAAACGTGTTTTGGGAGATCTTAAGTATCAGAACGCTTCGTTGGAACAAGTTTGTATATAATTTGTTATGTTGCACTGGAGGTCAAAATTTCTTCATAATGAACATCACATACACTGGAAAATATTAAGTATGCAACGTCATGATTAAGATTACTTAACTGCAAGTTTACAAAGGCAAACAGGTCTCGACTAACACCAATGTTTGTTTTGAATGGTCTTGACAAACCAGTTGAGCAACACCAATGAAATACCAAGTATATCGCAAACGTGAAATGAACTCTGCTGTAACGAAATATGCTTTTAGTTACTGCAGATTTACTGAAATGAAACATCAAAACTAGGTGTTGAATATTAAAGATGTTTTGTGTGCTACTTGGGAAGAACATTCGTACATTGTACGTAAACAATACAAAGAGCTACGAATATTTGGTCACAAATTAAAAAGAAACGTCCCTCTGCTGGTTGCATGAAGGACTGACAGATCTACTTTATCGACTCAAAATGTAATTGACAAAAAAAGCGCAATCACGTGGAATTGTCCAGCGTTCTTTTTATTTTTAAGACATGGGGTTTGAACCTGAATATTTGGAAAGTGCTGATTCTAAATCCTTGATTGATCTCACTAGGCCACGCTGACTCGTGAGAACAATCTTGATTAATGAGCATGAAGTTATAGCTCACGACAGAGCTTTGATTTTTATTTTGGGATAGATAAATCATGTTCCCATACCAGCAGAAACACCATCGTACATGAGCGCGGTATAAAGAGAAGCGGCGATTGGCTGGTCATCACGAAGTTTATTTCGTGCATTTTACAAAAGGTGTAATGATAGCATTTCACCAGATAAAAGCATGTATGAATGTTTCACACAATATACGAGACTTTTGTTCTATGTACAAAATCCATGTTTACGAAACGCGTGAAAGCTACTTTACGAAAAAAAAATTTCAGTGTGGTCCGCCGAAAGTTTAGCTTACCAGTTCCTGCAACGGTGTAGGATTGCACTGGGTGATCCGCGGTGCCTCGATGACCTGTGGTACAGTAGTAGGTATCACAAGCCGACTCCTTACACTCTCAAGTGCACTGCCCTTCAGGCACCGTTGAAGCCGGATCATGTTTTCCCCGTTCGTATAACCGCAAGCTTCGGTCGTGTAGTTGTAGCTGGAAATGAATATGGGCCATTCTGCAGGGTCTCCAGTGAAAGTAGGAAGATCTCTGGCCAAGGACTGTCGAGCTACAAGCTGCTGCGATGTTGGACCAGATTGCGGGCTTGCGAGAGGAACTAAGGGTAGATTTCTTGGGGGGAAAGCTTGAAGGTGGGATGGATGCCGATTTGCATCGGCAAAGCGATTGTTTACACAGGCACGAGTTTGCATCTATTGGCGGAACAAATTGAGGAAATGGGGGGTTCTTTTGGTTGGTCATGGGAGGATTTATATTAAATAAATCATGTGTGTATTTATTTCGAGCGTTCAAAGGGGCCTGACGCTTACCTTCGTGTTCCAGGTTAGGATACATTTTAGAGACAGCACCAGTATCTCGGCGTTCATCACGTATTGTCCTATCCGGCTGGGGTACCAACAACTGGGGTGCTTGCAATACCGTGTTCGTAGGCCGCTGTCGGAAATCCGCACTTATTCGCTGCATACAGATATCCAGCTTTGCTCGTAACTCAGCTACTTCGTTGTCACGGAGCCTGCTTCTGGGTGAGGGTATCGGAGGATGGTTGTTGAAGGATTGGCGAGGCTGCTGGTGCTGGGTCTCCACCCACCGCGCCTTCTTCCGAACCTTCACGGGACTTTGCTACCCATTCCTGTACCCGTTGAGCGTATCTATGACGACTAACCTGGCTCTTCTGACTACGGATCTCCTCGGCAGCTTTCGCGTCGTCAATCAGTTTTTTCGGTTGTTCCAAAAACTTTAGCTGTAGCATTAAATCGGCCTGCTTCCGCTCGATGTCCTGCTGTTGTTTAAGTCGCTCCAGATCACGAGCAACCGATGATCCGGTTTTGTTGGATCCAGTGCTTTTTGCTGACCCACTGTGGACTGCTTTACATTGCTCGCACATCCACTCACGTTCACTCACCGAGGAATCGACGCCGGCGCACGTAAAGTGCCACCAGCAGCTGCAACTATCGCACTGCACAAAGCTGCCTGGCACATCGGACTGTTTGCATCCCGTACAACTATCCTCTTCATTGTTTCGCGGCGTACCTGGTGGATTTGGGGGTTTCGGCATGGTAGTTAAATTCTTTGAAGAAATGTTGCCGAAAATAAACCCTTGGCACTAATTTTTGACAGCTATTAATTACGTAGGCTTCAAAGCTATAAAAAAGAACAATTTAAGGTTATATGATATGAGGATTGTCAATAAAGACTTACAATTTAGTGCTTTTATTCAATTTAACGATATTTTCTAAGGGTTAGATTTAATAAACAAATTCACTGTGCCAAAAAAATGTGCTTTCCTCTCGATGCAGGTTTCTGTTCTGACAGCACGATCGTCGCTCAGCCTGTCCAATCACCGGTGACAGCGTGTGACGTTGTGTTTGTCGCGTCGCGTTCAGGTACCGGGTTGTCAGTTTCACGGCCCTTGTTGATCGGTAGACTTGCGCCAACATGGGTTTTGTCGAAAACTCAAGCGGATAAACGTAGGCATTTAGCGTTAATAATTCAGATATTGTTTGTTTGGAAATCAAATATGTTTAAGGGTGTTCCGATCAAATCGAATTGCCGGGTCTTTTGTTTACCACCTGCCGTAAGATTTTGTACAGTCTCCTTGTCCACTTTATTCGCCGCAGAACGCCAGTTTGCCTTGAACTGTTTCTCGCTCACAACAGCTTTTTGAGTCTTCTTAAGGTTCCGCTTGACGAAGGCCCAATATTTTTCGATCGGGCGGAGCTCTGGCGTGTTGGGAGGGTTCTTGTCCTTGTGCACCACTTGAACTTTGTTGGCAGCATATCACTCCATGGCCTTTTTTCCGAAATGGCAAGATGAAAAATCCGACCAAAATAGAACGGAACAATTGTGTCGCTTCAGGAAAGGCAGTAGACGTTTTGGTAGGCACTCGCTCAGTTAAATTTCCTTGTTGACGGTCTTCAAGCCACGGGTATAGATGGCCTGCCACACCAGATATTTCTTCGCGAATTTTGACAGTCTAATGTGCTTGGAAACATCTGCCACCTTTCTCCGTCCAGTTGCCGTATAAAATGTCCAGGAAGCTGTTTAAAGTCTGCCTTGACGTAAGTTTCATCGTCCTGTACCACGCAATCAAACCTCGTCAGCATCGTCGTGTACTACCTTCGCGATCGTGATTTGGCCGTCGTTGAAGATAGGGCAAACGAAGAACCGAAGTACTCAAGCCGTAGTACCTCATCATACATCGTGTTCCATAGCACCGGGCCCAGGATCGAACCTTGCGGGACGCCTGCGGTGATCTGAACACGTTTCTGGCCTACCTTTGTATTGACTGTCTAATAACTTCCCAGAATCTTGTACAGGTACCCAGGAACCTGAAGGCGTTGGAGCAAGTCAGCGATAGCCACCCAACTGGCCCTATTGAATGCATTTCTCACGACAAGTGTGACCACCCAAGTAGAACACCACGATCATAGCTAGTTGCAGCAACTTGATTATGACTAACCAAGGCACATTTATGTATTCTCAACTTAATGGC
The DNA here is from genome assembly GCA_034211315.2 of Aedes japonicus. Classification (NCBI taxonomy): domain Eukaryota; kingdom Metazoa; phylum Arthropoda; class Insecta; order Diptera; family Culicidae; genus Aedes; species Aedes japonicus. The sequence goes on from JASCZW010011748.1 coordinate 26,147, forward strand.
AACATGTGTGCTACTAGGGCACTGCACAGTATCGTACTCCCTCGTCTCTTGCGCTGGATTGGCACTTCAGCCGTCTTGGTGACGGACAGTATGGCATCCACCGTTGACTTCCCTATACGGAAGCCACACTGGTTGTTAGACAGACCGTCTATACCCTCCGTGTATTCTGTCAGTCTGTTGAGGATTACCCTCTCGAGCATATTACTCGCTGTATCCAACAGACATATAAGTCTATATGCCGATGGATCCCCTGGTGACTTCCCTGTTTTTGGTAGCAACACTGGGGTCTGAATTTCCAGAATCCAGGCGTCCGGAAAGACGCCGTCGTTCAGGCACCTTTGCATCACCACCCTGAACATTTCGGGATCCAGCAAGATAGCCGTCTTAATGGCCAGGTACGAAATACCATCCGGTCCCGGTGCTTTGTTCACTTTACCGACTTTGCTATCGCAATGAGTTCATCGTTCGTCATCGTCGCCTCGTCGCCGGTCCCCGTAGACCCTCAAAGCAGGCTCGCTTGCTGGTATTTATCTTCCACTTTAGTGCGACTTTCGCGGTAACTAGCGCTCCTCTAGGCTTGATTCTATCGGCGTCTGACCACGCTCTTTGTCTTGCGCGGGGCATGTTCCTTCGGAGGTTGGGGGGGACATTTGCAATCCCGTGCCTTGTGGCTTGTGCAGCCACATCTTCTGCACATATTGTTCCTATCCAGGCCTTTGCTCTCCCAGGACATGTGCCCACTCTCTAGGCACCTGAAGCATGCCTTCGGCGGCTGGTGTAGGCCAAGTGGGTATCAGAGACCATCCCACCTTCACCTTCCGCCACTTTCAACGTCAGCCGCACTGCCAGCTGGGTCCCGAGTGGACCCTTCCACAGACGTATGTCTGCGGCGGCAACCTCGACCTTGCACTGTTCCATTAGTGCAGTGGAGATCTCGACTTACCTCGGTGATCTCATCCAGGTTCTTACACTGGATCGTCACCTGTGAGACAAGAGGCGCGTATCTCCACACCCTTCACCTAAGGCCTATCTTGCCAGGTCTTTATAAGCCGGGCCCTTTAACTCTGTCGTCTTCTTCAGCTCCAGGAGCATCTCGCCGGTGCGAGTACGGCGTATACTCCACACATCGGTGCCTAGGCCTGCCAGTTAAGCATCGGTTTCAAGACCTCGGAATACTTCGACGCCACGGTCTTGACGATGAGGGTTACGCTTGCGGGCCACCTGTCGCTTTTCAATTTCTGTTTAAGTCTTGTTTCATTTTTATCGGACCTGGTGGCTATCCTGCTGCAAAGCTTAGGGGCGTCGCTCGTCCCCCTCTTAGCACTAGCGCCTGCTTCTGTGCTAACAATGGTTATCGGGGCCCTGCCGCTCGGGCCCCTTTCGGCGCATGAAAACAACCCTTTGACCCCACCGCCACGTTCGCGTAGGTTCGTTTCCCCTATGGAGCCTCCAACACTATCCGCTTCTTGGAAGCGCCAGGTGCCGTATCGCACGGGGACTACCTAGCCCGCTTAGAGGTCCCTACCCCCATGGTATATGGGGTGGAGTCTCCGACTGCAGACGGACTCTTCCGTCGGAGGTCTGCTTCGAGGCTATCTTCCTCGCCCTTTCCGTGGCCGCTAGCCATGCCAACTCACTGGCACTTTGCTCAGGTAGGAGCTTGACTTCCAGCTCTTCGCTCTCCCGCATGCATCCTGCACTGTCATGCGTAGCCTAAGGAGGCTCAATTTCAGGTCCTTAGCAATGTTGTTGCGCGATGACGTAAAGTCGATGATCGCATCCAACTGCTCGGATACCTCCATTACTTTAGGAAGGGTTTCCCGCATCCTATCCATGGCCCGAATGAGTCCTGGCCCATCCATGGCCATGCCTAGCTTAGTGCTATCTGCTTCCGATGCCGTGGCACTTCCGCAAATGTCGGGCATGCCAGTTCCCACCGTTCTTCGCGGTGGGCACCTCACTAGGCCGCTTTTAGCGAACGGATTCGCTTTCATCTGGGGTTTCGTCGTTCCTGAGGTATTACCCTCAATTTGGTTGGGTCCCCCTTCAGCTGCTATCCAAGCCCACGTGGAGTAGTCGCTATAGTGATGCCATGGTTATCCATGCAAGTTTGAAGGCGAGCAAGGAGGTCATGTGAGTGTTGACACGGCCCTTCATGGGAAACCGTGTTCAGTGCCTGATCAGCGTAGGTCACGGAGACAGCCTGTGCCGCTGGAGGGAGACGCTGGAGAGAGACTGAGGGATGCAGTGTCGTTGCGCAATTGTATCAAATCTCTAGTTGCTCACCTGATCAATTACTGAGACATGTTGCTCCAAGGCCTGGGAGAATGCTTGCTCGATACTCTGCAGCTTCCGTTCGATATCATCAACCGACTCAAGGTGCATGTCGATATCGATGTTGTTGTCAACGTGTTGTCGAAGCCTGTCCCATCTGGCACAACAGTCGTTCCGACTAGTGATTCGATGCTGGTTGATCGAGGAGCCAACTTCGGTCATCACTGGATAATGGTCAAAGCTGAGCTCTTGGAGCATGACCGGCTGGGCGATGTTGCTCTCCATGTTGATGAGGAAGATTGTTCAGTAGGCCCCGGGTCTGCTCAACCGAGTGGGAGTATCCGGCCGCAGGATGGTGTAATTGCCCTCTTCCAGGTCCTCCTGTAGAATGATGCCATTTCGATTGCGGCGGGTGTTCCCCCAGGTTTCGTATTTCGCATTCAGGTCACCGGCGATGATAAACTGCCCTCTGTCTCCGATATCGGTTTGCAGTTATCGTTTCGTAGCACCGTTGGTGTTCCGTTGGCGGTTCCGTTGGACAATAGGCCGCGATGATGGTGACAGGGCCGACGGAAAATTCGACCTCAGCTCCGATGCTGATGGTGCGTTTACGGTCGCGTTCATCGTCACGGATGTGGCGGCTTTGAGCTGTTCTTCCTTCGAGCGGCAGGAACGTAGTTGACGGTAAAGCTCTTGGACGAACTTCACAATTAACTCCGAGTCGTAGAGCTGTCCATCGACAGGTGGTTACGTGGAGGTACTGCAACCCGGATTGCACCAGCCTGGAGGGTATGGGGGCGGTGGCGGCTGCCGCGAATCGATGCTGTATGCAGGCCAGCGGGCGGTTTACATGGCGGTGCTTTTATGGGATCGGTGGTAGGTTTGGAACTTGGTACCGAAGCGTTGGGAAATTCTTCTCGTCCATCCAAGGTGGTGGGCGGCGGTGACCAGGCCGGATTTGGTGGACGCCTGCTTGCCGGATTGCGTCATAATTAGCGCCACAGTTGGCGAACTTGGGAGGGGTACCTTCGTCCATCAGTTTCATGTGGCAATTTCGGGTTCCGTGGCCGAACACACGGCAGCTGAATTCCGGAAGGCCATGCAGAATCACCTTCAGTGACTTGTTTCCAGGTGCATCGTGCGTATAAAAATCGTATCGCTTTGCGACTTGGTGAGCTGCAACAGCACGGTAATCAGTTTTTGTTGCCGGTCACACATGCCGATACCGCACAGCTTGTAGGCCAACTGCAAGTGATGTTCTTATCTCATTGTTGCCACGTGCGGTATTTCCCGCCAACTCCTAAGCTTCAGCAGCCATAGTTTCTCGCAGAGAGGTTGACGGGAGCATCGGCACCAAAGCCAACTGCACCAACGCCTATCTGGACAACTCGCTGCTAGCCAGTGTACCCTGCAGGGTACTTGCTGCCACCAACTGCGTTCCTACAGCAGATCTTGCTCTGCAGAGCTCTAAGATTGCCGAAAACCTTAACAAAAATGCGTGTACCCGTTATATTTTTAATTCATGGCTGCTCAGGAGACGTTTCTTTTAAATATGAAGTCTGTAGCTATGATAACACTGTACTTGGTTACATTACTCTGAAAAACCGATATATAAAAGATCACACCTTGTATTTACGTTATTTTCAATAGAATCATGTTGGACAATCAATCAGTTTTCATATTAATTTACTTGTTAATATTAATAATTATTTACTGACGCGTACAAATATTCCAGATAAATTGGTGCAAATATTTTGAAAATCGGTCACTGAATGAATTAGTTATTAACGTTCAAAACTAAAGCATATTTCGTGAGCTCCAAATTTTCGTACTCGCAACCTGTAAACTCCTGTATTGAAAACAAAGACGTAGTCCTGCACTACCAAAATGTCATGTAAATTTATGTCCCCGAGACCGACACATGCAAGCGTCCCTTAGCACATGAAGGAATGAGTTGAAAGAGATGAGAAAATACATTCAATCAAACACATTTTTCGTTGAATTAGGTATGTACCAGTTTCAGGAGATATACTCTTATACGAAATTTTTCTAAACGTTCTCCGACTTTTTACGAACATGAATTACGTCTAAGTGTAAAATCCATAATTTCTAAGTGTTCTAGGTTCACAAACAAATCAGGTGTTGTATCAAATACAAAATTAAGTCTAAAAATTCTAAAGACACCGAAAATTCTGGATGTGTTCAGACTCCCTTTGGCTCTATTATTTGTCCAATCTCATCTTCTGTGCAGTGTTGACAAAGAGTCATCGTCAAAGTATGCAAAACCACAGTAGTGACGAGTCTGTTGCCTTCAATGTCGCGCAAGGGAAACATGTTGACTAGCAACGCAAAGCCTGTCGTCGTGCAACAATAAAGTTGTAACGGTATACAAGTTCGATGATGCCAACTAGTATGTTCGTCACAAACCCTTCCTAGTCACGCAACAAAAAATAAGCGAAGAACCATAAGTCATCGTTTTGATGATGCATGAATATTTTGTAATCGTCACACCTTAGATATGTT
>JASCZW010011749.1:0-30928 GCA_034211315.2 Aedes japonicus
TTATTTTTTATTTATTTTTATTGATTCGTCAGCAGATAAAAATGTTTATCTCAATGACAATAAGATAAAATTGAATTACATACAACAATTAGCACATACATCTTCGAAAACAACACTTATTAACCTCACGGGATACATTAAAATTAAACACGTTATAATAGCTGTTGAAGTCACGAGCCATGCTTAGCACAGGTTCGTGTTTGCCGTAGTTGATCCTTGAGTGCCGGTTAATGAAGAATGATTGTAAACGTAGGTCTCGTCGTCGAGTGTTGATGATCAAGAGACTAAGTAAAATGGAACAGTCGATGTTTTCCTGAAGAAGGTCACCAACGAAACACGCTTTGGCCACCATACGCCTCCCTTCCAACAATTCCAGCTTAATGAGCTTACACCGGCTTTCGTAGCTTGGCAATCTGCGAGGGTCTTGCCAACGAAGATGTCGTAAAGCAAAGCGTATAAACTTCCGCTGAACGGCTTCGATCCTCTGGACTGCATTTTGGTAGAAAGGGGACCAAACAACATCACAGTACTCCAAACAAGGACGAACCAAATAGCAGTATAGTGCCTTCAGACAATAAACATCTTTGAAGTTTTTTGCGAAGCGGAAGATGAATCCTAGCTGCGATGAGGCTTTAGAAACAATATAGGCAATGTGGTTCTCGAATGACAGTTTGGTGCCAAGCATTACTCCCAGATCCTTGGCTGTTGTTTCACGTTTCAAGCGTGTTCCTCGGAGAATGTAGTGGCGGAGATACATACACTAGGCTGATGCAAAATTTGAAATATTTGCTCCCCTAAGTTTAATCGACGCCAATTTGGGTCCTGATAGTCCCCAAAAAATTTTAACACATTTGGTTTAGATTTGGCTTTGCACACGCTATTCAAAGTTTGTATGGGAATTAGTATGAAGAATCTCAAACTTACATTTCCAGATCCCTAACGTCTTGATATTATGTCCTTAAACCAAATCTTATAAAGATTCATTAAGTGTATGTTGTCAACTATCAAAATGCCGAAGATACCTGACATGTAAATTTTATACAAAAATAGTTATTCAATAAAATATAAAATACACACTTTAGGTATGATGTTTTATTCTTATTTTTGTTTTCTTATTATTTATATGTTTTTTATATTTTATATTTATATATTTTATGTATTTTATTTGATTTATATTACTATATATATTTTATATATTTTAAATTTATATATTTTATGTACATTACATATTTTTACTTCTTATTATTATATTTGTTAAATAACTATTTTTGTACAAAATTTACATGTCAGGTATCTTCGGCATTTTGATAGTTGGCAACTTACACTATATGAATCCTTATAAGATTTGGTTTAAGGACATAATATCAAGATGTTAAGGATCTGGAAATGTAAGTTTGAGATTCTTCATACTAATTCCCATACAAACTTTGAATAACGTGTGCAAAGCCAAATTAAAACCAAATGTGTTAAAATTTTTTGGGGACTATCAGAACCCAAATTGGCGTCGATTAAGCTTAGGGGAGCAAATATTTCAAATTTTGCATCAGCCTAACATACACGTTTTCGGTCAAAAGAGATAGCTGAGCATTTGGATACATTTAAAGACATTCTGTTGATCCGGCACCAGTCGTCGAACACGTGTAGTTCCTGCTGAAGAAAGCGGGTGTCTTCTGGACATTTTATGACGAAGTACAGCTTTAGGTCGCCGCGTAGGATAATTTCAGGCATCTGAGGACCAAGTTCACGTCGTTCATATATAGCAGGAAAAGAAATGGGCCAAGGTGGCTGCCTTGTGGAACGCCGGATGTCACTGAAAAGCTGGACGAGGCATAATCTGAAATCTTTACAGACATAGATCTCCCAGTCAGGTATGAGCGGAGCCAGTTCAACAATTGATCGTGAACCCCCATTTTGTCGTATTTGGAAATTGCAATCTGATGGTTCATTTTATCAAAGGCCGCAGAGAGATCTGTGTATATGGCGTCTACTTGATGGCCGCGTTCCATTTCACGGATGATGAACGATGTAAATACGGTAAGGTTGGTCGCCGTTGAGCGCTTGGGCATAAAACCGTGTTGGTCACAAGAAATAGTGTGTGAATAGTCACGGATCAGCCTTTGAAGAACAATCAGTTCAAATAGCTTAGATACAGCACTTAGTGCAGCAATTCCACGATAGTTGGCAACGGATCGTTTGCATCCCTCGTTGCGTATTGGAAAAACAAACGACTCTTTGCAGCATTCGGGAAACACATCGGAAGTCAATGACAAATTGGAAACCGTAGCCAAGGGCGCAGCGAGTGTGGCAACGTTTCAGAACAATCAGGACCGCATCCAGTTGAATTTTTCATCTGCTTCCCGGCTGAAACTACCATATCACTATGGATAGTGAAAGCAGAGCCAAATACAGAAAAGCGGGGAACATTACTAGTAGCAGCTTCGAGGCCCTCGGCATTCAGAGTTTCCTCACAGAAGACACTACTGAACTGATTACGGAACAAGTTGGCAATATCCGCGATAGAGTCAGCTTCATTTAAAGGGCGATACGGTCAAAATTTGGTCAATATCAACTTGACGTATTTCTTTCAATTTTGCATTTAAAAACCTGAACACCCTCATTTTGAAGGTGTGTGTGTAGAATGTTGCTCCTATTTTGATTTTGGAATTCACTCTTCAGTTGTCAAAATGCCGTCCAAGCAAGAAGAGCAGCGTATCAAAATTTTGCTCGCGCATCGCGAAAATCCGAGCTACTCGCACGCAAAGTTGGCAAAATCGCTAAAAGTTGCCAAATCAACCGTTACAAATGTAATTAAAGTGTTTGGGGAACGTGTGTCGACAGCCAGGAAGTCTGGATCGGGGGGAAATCGAAAACCGGAAGCCACTGAGACGACAAAGGGAGTTGCCGGTAGTTTCAAGCGAAACCTAACCTATCTCTCCGAGATGCCGCAAATAAGCTGGGTGTATCGTCTACAACCGTGCATCGAGCCAAAAACGAGCCGGACTATCGACTTACAAGAAGGTAGTGACTCCAAATCGCGATGATAAACAAAATACGACGGCCAAAGCGCGATCCCGGAGGCTGTACACGACGATGCTGACGAAGTTTGACTGCGTGGTAATGGACGACGAAACCTACGTCAAAGCCGACTACAAGCAGCTTCCGGGACAGGAGTTTTATACGGCAAAAGGAAGGGGAAAGGTAGCAGATATTTTCAAGCACACGAAACTGTCAAAGTTCGCAAAGAAATATCTGGTTTGGCAAGCCATCTGTACCGGTGGCTTGAAAAGCAGCATTTTCATAGCTTCCGGGACTGTCAACCAAGAAATTTACGTGAATGAGTGTTTGAATAAACGTCTGCTGCCTTTCCTGAAGAAACACGGTTGTTCCGTACTGTTTTGGCCGGATTTGGCATCTTGCCATTACGGTAAAAAGGCAATGGAGTGGTACGCCGCCAACAACGTGCAGGTGGTTCCCAAGGACAAGAACCCTCCCAACACGCCAGAGCTCCGCCCCATTGAGAAATACTGGGCTATTGTCAAGCGGAACCTGAAGAAGACCAAAAAAACTGGTAAGGACGAGCAGCAGTTCAAGGCAAACTGGCTTTCTGCGGCGAAGAAGGTGGACAAGGTGGCTGTACAAAATCTGATGGCAGGGGTCAAGCGTAAGGCCCGGCAATTCGAATTTGGAAAAGTGAAAGCCTAACTGAATATTTTTCCTGAATTTTATACTAATTGAACTTGAAAAAGAAATTTAATTTGATTTTTTAAATAAACGATTTCACCGACTTACACGCGTTTTCCCTTGACCAAATTTTGACCGTATTACCCTTTATGCCGTCAGTCATAGTGGAGGGTAAACCGGTTTCCTTCTGCTGTTCATTCACGAACCGCCAACAGCTTTTCGGCTTCGTTTTGAGACGACTCTGCAATCGAGACTGATACGAGTTGTATAAGCGGTTATTGAGGTGTTTGTAATCGTCGTTGGCGCGTGCATAGATTGTCTTCGTTGAATCGGTGCGATATTTGTTGTGTTTCCTAAGAGCAGCCCTTTTAACCCGTTTCAAATGTTTGAGATCGGAATTAGACCAAGCAGGTTTGGGAGGCTTATGGTTGAGTTTCTTAGGAACTTTTTCGATGTTGTCATGGACGCTGTACTTAGGTTTAAATTCCAGTGTCAGAAGCAGAGGGGAATGATTTCTGCAGCTTTTCACAAGCGGTATCGGAGCTTGAAGAACGGAACATCTTTGGCCATATTCTTCGCTGATGAAACATAGATCCAGCAAACGGTTATTCGCGTTAGGAATGCCATTAATTTGCCGAAGTCTAGCGGTAGAATAAGCGTCAAGCAAGGAGAGAGAAGCCGGTCTGAATGACGAACAGGAATTGTCTGGATAGCGGAAGCCGTTAGTATCGATGTTGCATGAAACCGTGCTTAGGTTGAAATCTCCCACGATGACGATATTGTCGCTGGGTCCCATTTGTGACACGATCCAATCCAAAGAAAGAGCGTGCTTCTCGATAAGGCTTCTGTCGCTAACACGATCGGGGGGAATATAGACCACGCAAATAAACAGAGTCCCGGTTTTAGTGGATATCGCCACCCAAAGATGTTCAACCGTTGAGTCTTCTGGAGGCTTCAGAAGTCGAGATTTGAATTTTGAGCGCACGGCAAGAGGAACTCCACCACCAGATTTCTTGTTGCTATTGAGCAGCGATCGGTCTAGCCGGTAGACATTATACGTGTCGTCGAACAGTTGCTTCGATGTTCATATTAAGCCAGGTTTCTGTGAAGGCGTAAACATCGTAGAATGCGTCCCTGCATGCCAGCTGGTACTCGGCGAGCGAACTGTTGATACCACCTACGTTCTGGTAGTACAGAAAGGCTGTCAATAAGGGGGCAGAGGATTCGGCAGGCAGCGATCTGAAAGATGAGGCAGCATCAGCCCGAGCAACGTCATTAGGTGAAGGATACTTGCCATAGATGGCAGCTTGGAGAGCCCTGTCGCCATCACTAGACCCAGGGCCGGGACGACTTTGATGGCTGGAACTAGCAATTGGAACATCGTTGAGACTGGCATTGGGCACAGCTGAGCTAAAAGGGTTCAGGGCTTCCATATTGCTTTGTGACGTGCGTCCCAAACCGGTTGAAGTTATGGTCAGTGAATGTTGATGATGAGCTTGGGTGGGTTTTTTGTGGAACCGTGAAAACCACTGCGACCAATTAGAGGAATATTGTGATATGACCCATTTGATTTTGCAGATCAGTTTACCCATCACAATTATGATGTTGTGGGCAATGTCTGAGCCTGCATTTTGTCCCAGGTAGGTTCAACTTGCCTAGTAAAGTCTATTACCTTACTGGGACTTAGCTGCCAGATTTCATAGGGTTGTAGAAGCCCTTTTCCTAAAATTCGAAGCCGAGTCCTAAATAAAATGCTACAATCACAGAGCAAATGTTCTGAAGTTTCGCTTTCTTGTTGGCAAAATCGGCATCGCGGGTTTTCAAGTTTACCCATTTTTTTCCAAGTGGTATCTACAGTGGCCAGTGAATAGACCAGTTATCATCTTCAGGTTATTTTTGTTTAATTTAAGTAGGTTTAGAGTGTTTTTCTTACTCGGTACTATGAATCTTTTTGCTTGTGTTGATGTTTCTGTGGTATTCCAGTTTGCTTGTACCATAGACATTTCCCACTGTTTAATCTTCACTTTTAGAGAACAATCTGCAACTCCACAGAATGGTTCCGGACCTGTGAACGCAGCGTCGGAGCCCTTCCTGGCCAGACTATCCGCATTTAAAGCTGCTAAGCTATCTAAACAAATACAAATATTTGCGAATCTATACTTTCTCTTAAGGCAGACCTATAACACATTCCATAATTGCATAAATTTCCGCTTGAAAATACTGTTGGATATTGTCCCATAGGAGTAAATTGGTTTATCCCCTGACCAAAAACCCCACATCCTGTTTTCTTGTTCAATTTTGAACCATCTGAGAGCCACATTAGAGCCTGGACGAAGACTTGGCCACCTTCTTCCCATAAGTAGCGACTTGTTGCGACCACTTTAAAGGGAATTTCATAGTTTGCTTTCATCGGCATCCAGTCTACAATCGAGTTTGTCGCTGGATTTAAATGGAAGTTTTTAAGGATCTCTAAATGGTCCACCAATTTTCCTTTTTGAATCCCGTCAGCTCGTACCATTAGTTGAAAACTTTTCCCTGCTTGCAACTCTATAAATTGATGAAGTGGTAGTAAATTTAAGAGGGCATTTAGCGCCATTGATGATGTGCTATGCATTGCCCAGGTTGTTGAAAGACATGCTGGTCTTTGCAGCTCACCCAGTTTTTCTGAGCATTTACTTCTTTTGTTTTGGCCATCACACTAAAGAGGCATAGGTAATTCTTGGCCTAACTATGCTGGTGTAAATCCATTTAATCATTTTGAGGACGTAGACCCCATTTTTTGCCAAATGTTCTTTGCAGGTCCAAAAGGCATTTATTCCTTTGTTAATAACACTCTCTAAGTGTGAGTTCCAATTGAGTTTTCTGTCTAAAGTAACACGGAGGTATGCAACGATACCGTTCTTCGCTTTGTGAACGGTATAATTACCGTTTTTAAGGGATTAATACCCGAACGCGTATTTCGTCTACAATGTGCAGACTTCTTCACCGTCTCGTACTAATAACTCGAGTCGAGTTATTAGTACGATACACTGAAGAAGTTCGCACATTGTAGACGAAATACGCGTATCTGTCAAGATAAGCAAAGGTAGTTGGAATTAAATGGAAAATACTAATTTTTCTTCTAATTTCTAGTTTCAAGTATTCCACTAAATAGCTCAAACCCTCTTGGACCCAGACCCTGTTTTTTGCACAAGCACCGGCAGCAAATTATATTTTCTTGCTTTCCGCGCACGATGATACAAACATCATATCATATCCAACAACTTCAAATACAAGATCGGATAACTTTTTCAAAAGATCATCAACTACTAGCGACCAAAGCAAGGGTGACAGAACTCCACCTTGTGGGCATCCCTTTTGTGGTCTGACTACCAATCGCGATCCACCGAAGTCAGTAAACATGACTCGATTTGTATGCATCGCCTCTATCCAACTTATTATTTCTTTGTCAAAGCGTCTTAGTATCCTGCAGGAGGGTTCGCGGGCAAGCAACCAGAGAGAATGATGGGTTAGTGGCTGTCGCTGGCGAGTGGCTGGCTGGACATCCATTTTGAAAGCAGTCGTGTTCTATGCCAAGCTCGTGGCAAATTTAGACGGAAACATATATGAACCAGTTGGTAACCATATCACGATATGATGTACATATATATGTACATATATGAACTCTAATTGTTATGTTTTCTATTCTCCGTGCGTGGAGTAACGATAATGATGTAGAAGGAGATGTTCGATCAACGCCATGAGGCACCAAGAGTGGACAGTAATGTTTGCTAGAATGAAAGATATGAATAGAAAGTGTTGAAAGTTCCGTTAGTGTACGGTAGATTGGAAATAGAACAGAAGTAATGAAAATTGAGCGAAAGGGCATGGGTAAAGTAGTACTCGAACCAAGGACGTTACCTTTGCCTAACGTCCCACGGCGTAGGTCGAGGCATGGACGAGTCTGCCACCTCAACAGGCAAAAGTAACGTGTTGGTACGCGCTCAAAAAACCTGAATGATCTCTTACGTTGCGAATCAAAACAAACCCAAAAAGGAGAGAGTTCTTCTCCCATGTGCGCATCAAAACAGAGTGCATACAAACTACCGCTAGAAACTATCACACAGCTATCAGTAGTACACGAGCTGATCTACCGATTTCTTAGTACACGGAGAAAATAGAAAATGCTGAAAAGCATATTATGTATCCCTTTCTACGCTTTATTCCTTTTAAATCACTGCAATGCATAAGAGGTATGCATTGAACCAATATATTTTATGCATTGCAATGCATTTTAGATAATTATTACTTTCCGTGCATACCGTTACCAGCGTTTTATACCCTAGGAGCTTATACGACTTGTGCAAATTTAATATTCTTTTGTCTCCTGAAAGCGCGTGCATTTAGCTGCAGTTTCCCAAAAGGTTCCTTGTAGTTTTGTGATGCAAAAATTGTTTTTTTTTGGGAGGAATACTGGAACAATTGTTGTTACGTCGTTGTTGTTGTAAATCGAATTAATTGAAAAACGTTCGTTTAAAACCAAAAGTATTTTGTTGTTTTTCAACAGTTGGTTTGATTCTAAAGAACACATAAGGACAAACCAAATGAGCCGGCGAAATCGCTGAAACGAATACTGATTATTAAATTGTACATGGACAAACATGATTACGTCCATAAAGTTGAGAATCACCTGTGCTACCATGAAGGGAGAGGGTTATTAGGACATCAAACATATCGCAACTATATGTTTTTAAGCGTTTTTTCTATATTCTACTGTCTGCTCCCATTGATTGATTATTTTGTCTAATTTTTCTAATTTTAATTTTAAATATGCATTGTAATGCATATATTTGATTTTTGCATTGGAATGCATATATATTTATACAAATATGCATTGCAATGCATATATTTAAAGTATGCATTGGAATGCATAAATTTGATAAATACATTGGAATGCATATATTTGATTTCCTCTTATTATTTTATAAATCTGGTTTATCCATTCCAATGACTGGATAGACCGAATATGGTTTTAGCATAGAATTTATACTTTTTAGTATATTTGTTTTTCTCCGTGTACCACACCCACACTATTTTGATCAGACGGTAAGGGTAGGCGTCAAATGAAAATTTGAAAACTGCTGAAACATTAGCATTTCTCGACAGATTTTTGAGATTATTGCTTCAATCAGTTGGAGGTTTTCACGACTGTTAACTTACAAAAATATCATTAGTTTTTTACTTTGAATTCCCAAACAGACCCTGAACAATTTGTAACGCGATAAGAATAATAGTCTCCAGCTGGCCGATCATATCGATACCATCACTACAATTAGCACAACCGTAACCCTTTCATCATACCAACATTAAAACCAAACGTCCCTTTTCAGGGCCGCCAAATAATTTTTCAGAAGCAAATCATAGAATGTTCTAACTACTTAATCACTTATTTATGCTAACGCAGCGTCCCATTAGAACAATACCTGCGTTGCAATGTTCCACTACGAAACTAAAGAAACTAATCAAACGGTTTAACGTAGTCTACGTCAACCAGTCGTGTGTTATACACAACCCCACTGATTTTTTTCCTCAAGAAGCGTATTTTTCGCCCTTCGATTAATCTGATTTTAAACTTATTCCATTGCTTACGTACCACATGGTCTCCCATAACCGATCAAAGTGCAGCTACAAAGAAAGCCGTTCTTGAATTGACCGGTCTATGCAACGAGTATGATAGGACTTGCAATACAGATACATTATGGAAGTGCATCTGGAATACTTGAGTTGAGCCAGTTATTAAACTTTTAAAAGGTAAATAATAATCCTCAAATGCTAAGAAAGGAGATAAGAAAACGTTCTTCTTCTCCTCCAAGGCTAGTTACGCTTCTGGAGATGCTCATATTAGTTTTCCAAAGCTTTCGATAGAGTGCATCGGATACCACCGCTACTGTTGTTGTGTTGCAAACACAGACATATCCTATGACTAGAAAATAAGAAGAAAGATAAGTAATTAACGTTTAATTCCATCTACCTCATATTGCTTATCTTGACAGATACGCGTATTTCGTCTACAATGTGCAGACTTCTTCAATGTCGTGTACTAATACTCGAGTATCCTATACCTAGAGACGTCAAAAAAAAGTGACTGAGCTGGATCCCAAATTAACGTCTTATGCTTAGGACACTTTACCACCTTCTCAAAACATTTTCAATATCTTATCATACATTTCTCAAACTTAATGAACAGTGATAACTCATAAAAGTTTCACAGCATCCCTTACAGTACATGTTTTTTTATGCTAAGCTCATCGCCATTTACCATCGAACAACCTCTCGAGAAAGACACCACCTGATTCTAGATCATACTGTGCTGCTCAAATTTTTGCTCATGCCATAAATCCATGCAATACCAATTTCCCTGTTCGTTCCTGCGAACCGAAACCGAACAAGATACATCTTTAATCAAATTGGAAATATTTTATGCGATCAACATCTTCGCTCTCATCTAGACCAAAACAGACTCAACTCGTCCGGAAGGGGATACAGTTGTGAAGGTACATCTGTTCACCCCGCAGTCACGCTTTGCTGACCTGCCCAAATGGGAACTGAACCGCTATAATTTCAGCATCCAACAACGAATTCGAGTTCGTGTCCAATAAACTTTATCCTTCCTTCCTCCCTTTCGCTCTTCCACCTATGTCACGGCGAGGTGCAAAAACATTCGCGAAAACTTTCCTCCTGAGTCTTGAAGTTCATCGAAAGTATTCACGGTGTTTTTTTTTATTACTCAATTTTACTTGCAGCGATGAAGGCCGCCATCCTGATCCAGCGCTGGTACCGGCGGTTTCTGGCGCGAATTGAAATCCGCCGCCGTTACACGTGGACCATCTTTCAGAGCATCGAGTACGCCGGAGAGCAGGACCAAGTTCGGGTAAGCTAGTTTGAAGTTGGTTTTTTTTTTATGAAGCTGAGTGGATGATTTGACGTTGTCTTTCGGTTCAAGTTGGAAGCATAAAAGTTGGCCAGGAAGCATAAAAGTTGTGGTTTTTGCCAGGGTGAAATGGTCGGGTATGATGTTTCGTTGCCTCGGGGAATTATACTTTTACGAACGACCCATCTTGTCATAGAATCTAAATAGGAACGTAGTCAAAAACAGCCTTGGGCCACATTAGGGTGCAAACAGTCATCTTCTCCTATCATCATCTCAGTAATCTAAAAACAAGTTTTCCGTTTAAATTCGAAATATTATTTACGAAAATGTGATCTCGGTTTACTGCTCACCAACCAGAGCACAGTGAACCCATTTTCATAATCAGTATTTTGATTGAATACGTATGATGATTATGACGCTTCTTTGGAAATCAACGACGGTTGTTTATGTCTAAACTGCAAGGTAAATTTTGTATTCTTCATTCAAGATATTTCCAAGTTTATTGCTCATCACGGTTAGTTTATTCAAGAACTGTGCATTCAAGAAAGTGGACACCCGTTTATCAATAGTTCAGGGTTAAAACCTAACGAAAAATTGATAACTTTTGCTCAGTGTGTAAAAACATTGTTTACTTTGGCAACATACAATTTGAGCTGCGGTTAAGAGCAAACCCAAAAGTCTGCGAACACTTCGTTGGATGGCACCTGATGATCCTTTTTCGGGTTGCTGTTGAAAAAGTTTCAACTTGCCCGGGCCAAAACAAAAAGGGTCATCAAGGAGGTTAAGAGGGCCACATGGTCGACTTTCACTGTAAACAAATCGGAATCCCCATGCTCTAGTGTGCTGAGGAAGACGGTAAAGTCTGTTGGTGGAAAGAACCGCCATGTGAAGAGGGTTATCTACTGAAAATTTCATGGCCACTTGAGGCCCTATGGGAACCTGTTCCGAAATGACCGGTCCAAGGACAAATCATCAGATAGTAACAAAATGTCGAAAAATATCCTACTGGCGACATTACATGAATTTTGACAACCACATTGCCAGGGTTTCCTTGTGAAAATGTGCATGACCACTCGAGGCCCCACAGGAACCTGTTCCGTATTGACAAGCCAGAGGACAAATCGTCAAATGACCACAACATGTTGAGAAATATCCTAAAGGAGAAATTTCATGAATTTTGATAATTGTTTTTGGCCACTCGAGGCCCCACGGGAACCTATTACAGAATGGCCGTTGCAGGAACAAGTCGGCATATGGTCTACAACAGAATAGAAATAGTTTCTAGGAATTTTTCCAAAGATTCTGACTTCCATTCCTGGAAATTCAATAGATGTTCCGATATTGCGTCTCGGTACCGGAATACAGCCCCAGAAACCCGGATTTACAGGAACCAGATGAATTCAATGATCAATGGCGATAACTACTTCAAAGTGAATAAGTTTTTGAATCTAACAATACCAAAATAATTAAAATCGGTCAATAATAGTCAATGTTATAATCATTTGAATTTGGTGGGTACCCGGATAACCTGTCGATCACTTAAGGGGTAAAAAAATCGAAGCCCCCCTGTATGCAAAAAGTTTCCTAACAACTATTATTAAGATGTCGCTGAATATCAGCTTCCTGTTTTAAAATAAGCTATGAAATTTCCTAATGTAAAACATGAAAAGGTACCCGGGTACCCTGTCGATCATATTAGGGTTAAATTGGACTTCGGATACACGAACCAACCGGAGCTCATTGCTGAGGCCTTTGCTGATCAATTTGTTAAGATGTCAGCAAACAGCATGATAGTGATAAGTTCCGTCGTTTAAAAACACTGACTGAGGGAATGTATCGTGATACCAAAGGTCCGAGTAGTGACACCATATACAATAGGCTTTTCGACCAGGAGGAGCTCAACTTGGCTCTGTTATTGACGAATGGTTCATCTCAGCTGAAGCCTTTCCACTCTTGATGACATGCAAATTGTCAAATAGGACCCAGACTGTTGTATTCTCCGACTCTGCGAGTTGTCCATCTGCACTTGAGCATGGGCAGGTGGGACACACGTGGCTGTTGGAGGTGTAATGGTATGCCAACGTAACCTTTGTTTGGGTACGCAGGTTTAGTTAACTGGTAATGAGGCAGCTGATAAACTAGCAAACCAGGGTCATCATGCTCAGTTGGAGGATATAAGCAATCCCTACAGCGACGTTAGATTCTGACTCTGCTGAGGATAGGTCATACCCGACTCACTCAAGGACCTCGTCTTAACGGCAGTTAGGCCTACCAAGGATGCGGAGTGGAGTTAGATGTAAATCATCTATTGGTGAAGTACTCTTCTAGGGCACAATTGAGGGTTGCAACGGAAGTCATAGGCTCAATACGCTATATATAAGACAGTGAATAGAGGTTGAACCTGAAAGAAAAAAGTTACTACTGTCCATAGTCACCACACTGAAAGTTAATTTTAGTTTATATTACAAAATCGAAGGTAATACTCACTAATCCATTCGTTATTTTCTGCAATGAAACTGATTTGTACTTATTATGAAGATACATTCGTAATAAATGGCACACGCACAACTGTCAAAAGCACGAAGCTTTTGTTGACACAGAAAGAACATTCGTACATTGTACGTAAACAATACAAAGAGCTACGAACATTTGGTCACAAATTCAAAAGAAACGTCTCTCTGGTGATTGCACGAAGGACTAACCAATCTACTTTATCGACTCAAAATGTAATTGATAAAAAAGCAAACACGTGGAGTTGTCCACGTCTTTTTTTAATTTTCTGACATGGGATTCGAACCTGAATTTTTTTTAAAGTGCTGATTATGAATTCATGGTTGATCTCACTATGCCATGTTGACTCGTGAGAACAAACTTGATTAATGCGCATGAAGTCATAGCTCTTGAAAGCGCTCTAACTTTTATTTTGGGATAGATATATTATTCCCGCCCATACCAGCAGCAACACCATCATGCTTCAGTACGGTATAAAAAAGAAACAGCAATTGGCTGGTCTTCACGAAATTTATTTCGTGCATTATACAAAAAAGTGTCATGATAGCATTTCACCAGATAAAAAGCATTATGAATGTTTCATACAGTATACAAGACATTTTTTTATGTACAAAATCCATTTTTACGAAACACGTGGAAGCGACTTAACGAAAATAAATTTTCAGTGCAATATTCAGGCAGCTGCAAACCAGAGGTAAGTTATGACATACCAAAAGTCTTGTAGGTAAGACGAGGGTAAATGAGAATAAACAAGCGGTGTTGTAATGATGAGCAAACGTGGGAAAACTAATACGGTAGCTGGAAAAACTATTGGATTATCCTAAAAGTCCTGTGGCGCGAGTGATTAAAAAAGTACAAAGAAACTTTAACAACTGACCGCAAAGTGTAAATTAAATGTCGGAACGGAACCGTTGATCGCCAAATGCGGGTGAAGGTCATTTGGAAAATCAAGGCTGATCCCAACATCTCGAATTATGGTTTTGCGAAAAAACTGAATGCCGAACATAGCACTGTACAGTTTATTTTCACGGATAATCAAATGAAATGAAAAAATTCTTGATATGGCAAAGTATCTCCTCCTGCGGCAAGAAAACCAAAGTTGTTGTGACGGATAAAATAATGAGTTCGGAAGTGTACAAAAGGGAGTGCCTCATCAATCGGATCCCTGCGTTATGTTTCATAATGTTCCAGTTACGCTTTGATCTGATCTTGCCAGCTGTCATTACAGCAAGAAAGTGGTACAATGGTATATCGATAATGGGGTCAAGCTCATCAAAAAGAGCTGAATCCACAAATTTTCCTCTGTTCCAATGAGAAATATTAATATGATAATAATTGATTGGAATTTGAAGATGAAGGGGACAGTCACAGGTAACATCTGTCAGATGAAGAATTGGTAGAATCAGCTAGTTAAAACCACGACTTAAGAAGGTGTGCGCCGACTGATAAGTGGCATCAAAAGAAAAACGCCAGAGCTTCTTCGAAATAACGATTAATGATTTGTTTCAGTTATTTTTACGAAATAAATTATATTTGTTTCAGTCTTAGAAAGTTTTACATGAAAACCTCCTCTTCTAGGCTGAATGCCCGCACCTTGGACTTAACGATACCCATCAAATTCTATGCAACACTTGCGCCATCTTTATAATACATTTTCAACTAGACCATTTTTCAAATCATATTCGCCCAGATTTTTTCAATTGTTCTGGTGCGTTTGGCGGATTTGCTTGCTTGGGCACAAAAACAACATCGTTGGCTTTGTGCCATTCTATCACCAGTTTTGCGTAATGGCACGATGCCAGATCCGGCCAAAACAGAGTGTCTCTTTCGTGGAGCCGAAGGAAGGGCAGCAGGCACTTCTTGAGGCATTCTTCTGTATATATTTGGTCGTTGATGGTGCCGGCTTGCTGAATTTATCGCACTCACAGATCGCCACAACAAGTACTTCTTGGCAAATTTGTGGAAATAGACAGGCCTTGCCGACGAAAAACTCTAGGCCGGAGATCTGCTTGGCGTCAGCTTTCATGTACGTCTCGTCATTCATTACGATACATTTTAGTTGCATCATTTTGGCCATGAAGTTCGGCCCCTTTCATTGTCTGCTGGATGAACCAGACGGAAAAATTTACCTTCTTGGTCACGTCCCGAATTGAATGGTTCGGATTGCGGAGGTAATCTCTCACCTTGCTTGCATTTACGGGGTCGGTCGTCTTCGCTTTTCTTCCGCTGCCAGCTCGCCTCTGGGTCGTTTGAATCTCCTTAAACGATTTTACCACACGGGACACGGTCAAATGGTCGATTCCCAACTGTTTCGCGATCCACCTGTGGGTCTGGCTTGTATTTTCCACGACCGCGCGTATAATTTTGGTCGAAGCACTTCTTGCTTAGAAACCAGCTCAACAATAGCTGACAAATAACAAAGTTTTGCACGTGTTTACATTACACTCTTAACTAGTTTGGCCCATTAATAATAATGCATTAAAAAGTTATGCGCCAACTAGCAAACCGGCGAACTTTGTTCCGCTTTAACAAATTTTGTAATAGCTTCGAGCATTCATGATTTTTTTTTAATTAGCTTTCTGTCATGCTTGGCTTGATTGTCACCTCAATTTGTTACCGTTTATTTGGGATCGATAACAGATTACGAAACTCGAATTTAAGGTATTGATCTCTATAAATAAACTGTGAGTATTCTTCTACTGATACATATTCAAATATGCAGTGATATTACCCTAGTCAGATATTGCCGATTTCGTATACCACCGGCTGTTTCAGATTTCAGTTTCAAACGATCTGTATCCCTATCTCTATGCTAGATACTCCAATCTTCGTATGGGTAACTTCCATATCGGACCATGTTTTAACGAATAATGCCCTACCATGTAAAACTTGGTCGTCATTTTCTCAGCCGCTGAGGATTCAAGATCTTCCACAAACTGGCACTCATATCCCCTGATAGATTTCTATAATATATCATTAGAATGGCCACTTGTGTCCCGTAGATCATAGCCGTGGTGACAAAAGATTTGTAAATTATTCTTCCAACTAAAGACTGGACTCGGAAAAAATGAGACACACAAAAATGATCACCAAAAATTCATTTTAAATCGGATACTTCTCAAATTTTCAGGAATTAAATAACTAAATATTAACTATGTTTAGGCATAATTTATTGATTGAATTTCCTCTCCCAAGCTGAATGCTCGTACATTTCTCTCAACACTGCTTATGAGATCTTGGGCGAGGCTTTGTCCATCTTCTCATCTTCTTTCAGTTTTTCTTCAAAGCTTCATCGGGTTTGAATGTTTTTCCGCTTTTCTTCATTATCGTCCAAAACTTTTCGATCGTACGAAGTTCTGGTGTATTTGGCGAGTTCGCATCCTACGGGACCACATTAACGCCCTTCGTTTCGTACCAATCCATTACAGGCTTGGCGTAATGACACGAAGCGAGATCCAGCCAAACAGCGTGGGACCACGGTGAGAGTGGAAGAAGGGCAGCAAGCGCTTCTGCAAGCATTCCTCTCGATAAATCTGCCCGTTTATGGTGCTGGTTGTAACGAACGGCTTGCTGTACCGTCCGCACTCGCATATCGCCTGCCACAACAGGTACTTCTTCGCGAATTTGTCCATCTTTCTTTGTCTCCTCTTTGTGTCCTGAGACAGCCTGGCTTGACCAGCCACTCGAGGTACAGCTTCCGCGCACGCAATTTTGCCTCCGTGTTTTGCTTGTCAGTCCGGTTTGGCGCCTTCTTGACCTTAAAAACACGTAGTTCAGCCCGCTTCATGGTCTGCTGGACGAACCACTTTGACAAATTGACCGTTTTGGTCACGTCTCGGGTGGAAGGTTCAGGTTATTCTGTAGTACTGCCTTATCTTCCGCGCCTTCTTTGGGTATTCCGTTTTCGGTTTTCGGCCGTTTCTAGCGTGCCGCTCGATGACCTTCGTCTCCTGGAATAACTTCACAACGCGGAACACGGTGGAATGGTGGATTCCAAGCCTTTTGCCTATCCATCTGTGTGACTGACCAAGATTATCAATCACCGCCCCCAAGATTTGCTGGCGTAGCTTTTCTTGTTTCGAATGCATCTTGAAAACTACTCGACAGATCGCGATAAACATATCACTCTATACTAGTTCTACTCAAAATTCAATCAATTTTTACCCTCGCGATAAAAAGTTAACCCAAAACAAAGTGTCGATTTTTTTCCGAGTCCAATCTTTAGTCAACTCCCAACTAGAAGAAATATTAGTATTTTCCATTTAACTCCCAACTACCTTTATGCTTAACTTGACAGATACGCATATTTCGTCTACAATGTGCAGATTTATTCAGTATCGTGTACTAATAACTCGACACGACACTGAAGAATTCTGCACATTGTAGACGAAATACGCGTATCTGTCAAGATAAGTTTACAGGTAGTGGGAATTAAATGGAAAATACTATTTTTTGCTTCTCATTACTAGTTACAGGTATTCAGGCTCACAATTTTAGGATTAGTCAACTAGGCTCATTGCGTCTAAAAAATCCATAGTTGACCTAGCTGTCAACGAGCCGTCAACGTGCCGTCAATGTTACTCCCAAATAATGCTGTGGTCTCGTTATTTCCTAAGAATTGTTACTTCGTCGACGACCTCAGTGTTTGGTTCACGCTTAAAAACTAAATTGTAGTTCACTGAGGCTAAGGCCAACGAATGTTAAATTTTCACCCGAAATTTGCCGAGAATTATTTCCTGCACATCTGTGATGCACTTAGCAATTCCACCCTCTAGAATTATCAAAAATCCGACTTCCCTGTGAACCGTGAGGCGTTTCTTTTTTTGCCAAATAAACTTAAAAACCTTCGAAAAATATATATATGAAGAAGGGTTTGCTAGCCGCAGGCCCCATTCGTTTGGATCTGTATGCAGTGTTGTTTGCTCCAGCAAACCAACTACGAAATGTGCGGTCATCTAAGTAAATGCGCAAGTTCATAGATCATGCACAATTTTTCCACCGTACTATCACCAACTAAATTATATTGCAGTGCCAGAAGAAACTTCAGATTTAGTTTGTAATTATCGAGTCAATTATTTCAATTGAAAATCCACTTGGTTGAGAGAAAGTTGAAGTTTGCATGTGTGTAAACCGCATTTAATACGTTTTATTTGCTGGTTCTTTAACTCAAAAACAATTTTCAAATGACGTGTTTTCTGGTTTTCTGAGTTAGAATTGCCGTTTTAAAAATATTACTTTTTACAGATTTTTGACCTTCATTCAAACACGAGTTATCCTTTACAATTATATTTATCATTTGCCCAGTGAACAAGCGAACGGTACAGTTCGTTCGATCCGCTCTCCGTAGCTTTGGAAGTTTTTTAGTAGGTGTTATTATCAGTTCAAGTCAGTTTCATTTAGTTTTTCTTGATCGCGAGTGAAATTCCGTTTCTGAAGAAGAAAACGTTGTGTGATCTAGCAGGGCAACAACGTCATTAATTGCAATTAGCAATATTGCCCCGATCTAAAAGCCATTTTGCTCCGCATCTATACGGCACGCACACCAGCAGTCCATTGTGTGTAGCGTGCAATCGTTCATCTGCTAACCACCACCGACCAACAATATCATCATCATCGTTCAGCTCCACGCCTAGACGGTACACGCGGCCACTCATCGTCGCTCGGCAGCAGCAGCAGCACATTCGTCGCCCGTCTGCAGTAGATCAGTGATACATATAAGATAAGTTTTTTATTAGTATATAAGATAAGTTTTTGTTTCTCGCTCTTGTGTTTGTGTGACTGTGGAGAGTGACTGAGAGTGTGTGAGTGTGTGTGTGCTTAGGTTTAATTTGTGTATCTGTGATTGATTGTAGATAACTACGTTAGTGGTTGAGCCATAAGCTCCCACAAGCGAGCCATGGATGATTTATTGGAAGATGAATCATCTATGGCGCAAAATGATGGGGTAGCTCTCAAAGTTACCCGATCGCGTGCTTATCCAGATAGTTCATCTGGTCCTTGGGTTGTCTATTTTCGGCCCAAAACGAAACCTCTCAACATTTACCAGATTTCAAACGATCTGACGAAACGATTCTCGGCCGTGACCGAGATAATTAAGGTGAGACACAATAAGTTAAAAGTCGTTGTGTCCAACCTTAAACAAGCTAACGAAATTGCTGTCTCTCAATTTTTTACACTGGAGTATTTAGTGTACATCCCAGCTCGAGGTATTGAGATAGAAGGTGTGGTCTCCGAAGCGAGTTTGACCCCTGAGATCCTGTTGAAGCAGGGGGTTGGTCGATTTAAGAACCCTCTGCTTCCTTCAGTCAAGATACTCGATGTGCGAAAACTAGGCACCGTATCGATCACTAAGGGTGAAAAGAAATTTACCCCTCAGACTCGTTTCGTGTGACTTTTTCTGGTTCAGCCCTCCCTCAATACGTCGAGTTGGGAAAACTTCTGACTACCTGTGCGGTTGTTTGTACCTCGGGTAATGATCTGCGAAAAGTGCAAGCAGATGGGACATACGACCTCCCATTGCAGCAATAAGGCACGCTGCTCTAATTGTGGGGAGAAGCACGAGGATGGCGCCTGTGCAGACAGCACACCAAAATGCGCTTTCTGCAAGGAAACTCCTCCACATGCTCTCTCATCTTGCCCGGCGTACAAACAACGCGGGGAAAAATTAGAACGCTCGCTAAAACAGCGTTCCAGGCAATCTTTCGCCGAAATGCTGAAGAAAGCCTCACCATCACCCAATGTCTTTGCTCCTCTGTCAGATGACGAGTCTGACTTTGATTTGGCTGAAGAGGGAACATCATTCAGCTTTCCGGAAGGTGCTTCACGGAAGCGAAGACGCGTCCGCCCACGGAAAATTGCTGAACCGGAGCCCAAAACCAGCTTGCCCAATTCAAGAAAAGGTGGAAAAAAGGAAAATCCTAATCCACCTGGTTTTCGTAGTACTAACTACACCCAGGACTTTCCATCTCTCCCGGGGACATCCAAAACCCCTGAAGCCCCAATTTTAAGAACAAAAGCCCCCTCCTCTAGTGGGCTGTTCTCATTTGATGACATTGCCGAAGGTATCTTTAAGTACCTCGAAATTTCTGACCCTCTCAAAAGCATTGTTTTGGCAATGCTTCCAACAGTGAAGACTTTTTTGAAGCAATTGACAATTAAGTGGCCCCTCATTGCAGCTATCATTTCCTTCGATGGATAATTTTCCAAATGAGGTCGGGGATTTGATCACTGTTCTACAGTGGAATTGTCGAAGTTTGATTCCTAAATTGGAATCTTTTAAATTTTTAGCTCACACTACCGGTTGTGATGCATTCGCTCTTTGTGAAACATGGCTCTCTTCCGAAATCAATCTTCCGTTTCATGATTTCAACATTATTCGGCTTGATCGTGAGGATTCACGTGGAGGTGGAGTGCTTTTGGGGATCAAAAAGTGCTACTCCTTCTATAGAGTGACTTTTCCTCCTATTCCAGGTATTGAAGTTGTCGCATGTCAGGCTGTTATTAAAAATAAAAGCCTTTGCATTGCTTCCGTTTATATTCCTCCAAGAGCCTCCATTAACCGAAAACAACTTTCAGATATTTGTTCGGTTCTGCCTGCTCCGCGGTTGGTCATGGGAGATTTTAACTCTCACGGTACAGGCTGGGGAGAACTGTACGATGACAACCGTTCTTCTTTGATATATGACCTCTGTGACAACTTCAATATGACAGTTCTCAACAATGGAGAAGTAACACGTTTGGCTGGTACATCCTCAGTTGGCAGTAGATTAGACCTCACACTTTGTTCGAATTCATTATCGTTGGATTGCACATGGAATGTGATTCAAGATCCCCACGGTAGTGATCACTTGCCCATAAAAATTTCGGTTGCCACCGGGTTCAATTCGTCGAAATCTGTCAACGTCACGTATGATCTTACCCGTCACATCGATTGGACAAAGTTTAAGACAGCAGTAGATGAAGCCGTAACGACGGTAGAAAGGCTTTCACCGCTGGAAGAATATAACTTCCTCTCCAACCTGATCTTAAACAGCGCGCTTCAAGCTCAAACTCGACCAGTTCCAGGGACGTCATCTCGCAGGAAACCTCCTTCTCCATGGTGGGATCAGCAATGCACCGAGGTTTACCGTAAAAGTCCGACGCGTTTAAAGTTTTCCGTAGACGTGGAACACCTGAGCACTTCGAAGTATACACGGCTCTCGAACGCGAACTTAAGAGCCTCATCAAGGCCAAGAAACGTGGTTACTGGCGAACATTCGTGAACGGGCTATCGCGCGAAACGTCGATGAGTACTCTTTGGAACACGGCGCGAAGGTTGCGTAACCGAACTACGAACAACGAGAGCGAGGAGTACTCGGACCAATGGATCCTCAAGTTCGCGCGAAAAGTTTGTCCAGATTCTGTGCCGGCACGGATGATTCCTCGCGAAAACACGAATTCGATAGATGAGATTAGCCAACCCTTTTCAATGGTAGAGTTCTCTCTCGCACTCCTTTCGTGTGGCAATACGGCTCCAGGGGCTGATAGGATCAAGTTCAACTTGCTTAAGAACCTCCCAGACGTCGCGAAGAGGCGCACGTTGAACTTGTTTAATCAGTGTCTGGAACTCAACATTGTACCGGATGATTGGAGACGGGTGAGAGTTATTGCCATTCAAAAACCTGGTAAGCCCGCGTCCGACCACAACTCCTATCGACCCATCGCGATGTTATCTTGTATTCGAAAGTTGTTGGAGAAAATGATCCTTTTCCGTCTGGACAAATGGGTTGAGACGAACAACCTGCTTTCAGATACTCAATATGGTTTCCGTAGGGGTAAGGGAACGAACGACTGTCTCGCGTTGCTTTCCACAGATATTCAGTTAGCTTTTGCTAAAAAAGAGCAAATGGCTTCTGTATTCTTGGATATCAAGGGGGCTTTTGATTCAGTATCTGTTGAAGTTCTTTCAGATAAACTCCACGCTTGTGGCTTTTCACCATTAATGAACAATTTTTTGTACAATTTGCTGTCAGAGAAACATATGAGCTTCTCTCAACCTCTACAGCTTCACGATTTAGCTACATGGGTCTCCCCCAGGGATCATGTTTAAGCCCCCTTTTGTATAATTTTTATGTCAAAGACATTGACAGTTGTCTAGATGACAACTGTACGTTGAGACAACTTGCAGATGACGGCGTAGTGTCTGTCACGGGACCCAATGGGGTCGATCTGCAAGGACCCTTACAGGATACCTTGGACAATTTGTCTACTTGGGCTCTAGAGCTAGGTATCGAATTCTCTACGGAGAAAACTGAGTTGGTAGTTTTTTCTAGGAAGCATAACCCTGCACAACCGAAGCTTCAAATTTGGGGTAAGCCGATAACTCATTCTATGTCATTTAAATATCTTGGGGTCTGGTTCGATTCAAAGTGCACCTGGAGATCCCATATTGAGTATGTGAAGCGAAAGTGCCAGCCAAGGATCAATTTTCTCTGCACAATTACCGGAACCTGGTGGGGAGCGCATCCGCAAGATCTTCTAACGTTGTACCGGACAACGATTTTGTCGGTTTTGGAATACGGTAGTTTTTGTTTTCAGTCAGCGGCTCGGTCGCACTTCATTAAACTGGAACGTATTCAGTATCGGTGTCTTCGTATCGCGTTAGGTTGCATGCACTCGACTCACACCATGAGTCTTGAAGTGCTGGCTGGCATGTTGCCACTCTCGGATCGGTTTACAGAATTATCTCTCCGGCTCCTCACCAGGTGTGAAGTTATGAACCCTCAGGTAATCGAACATTTTCAGAAGCTCCTTGAGTTGAATCCTCAAACCCGCTTCATGACCTTGTACCATTTGTACATAACACAGGATGTCAGCCCTTCGCCGAACATTTCCAATCGTGTTTGCTTCTCCGATTTCGACAATTCGATTCATTTTGATTTATCCATGAAGCAGGAGCTTCGTGGAATCCCAGAGCATCATCGTCCTATGATTGCTCCGGTAATATTTGCTGCTAAGTTTGGCCAAGTTGATTCCACTAAATCGTTCTTCACTGACGGATCTTTGATAGAGGAGTCAGCAGGCTTTGGTATATTTAATGAAATTTATAGCGCCAACCGTAAACTTCAAGCTCCTTGTTCCGTGTATGTCGCTGAATTAGCGGCAATACATTTTACGCTAGAAATTGTTGCCTCACTAACACCGGATCATTTTTTCATTTTCACGGATAGAGGCTATTCGCTCATTGAGGCCGGTAAAGCACTCCTCGTATTTTCTCATGAAAATACAGGAGCTTCTAAGTGCTTTATCTTCGCGTTATTTTATCATCACCTTTGTATGGGTCCCATCTCATTGTTCGATTCCGGGCAATGAGAAAGCGGACTCGCTTGCAAAGGTGGGCGCTATGGAAGGCGATATTTGTGATCGACAAATCGCCTTCAACGAATTTTTCCTATTTTTCGTCAACAGTCACTCGTCAGCTGGCAGTATAAATGGAGTAAAGGAGATTTGGGGCGATGGCAACATTCTATCATCCCAAAGGTGTCGAAGAAATCTTGGTTTAGCGGGATGGATGTGGGTCGAGACTTCATTCGTGTCATGTCTCGCCTCATGTCCAATCATTATTCTTTGAACGCTCATTTATACCGGGTTGGGCTGAGCGACAGCAATCTCTGTGAGTGTGGACAAGGCTATCAAGACGCAGACCACGTTATTTGGTCTTGTGCTGAACATTGTGGAGTCAGATCTGAACTTTATGATTCCCTTCGGGCTCGAGGTAGACAACCCAATGTGCCAATTCGAGATATTTTGGCTGTACGTGATTTGGAGTACATGAAACTCATTTATGTGTTTTTGACTAGCATTAGCATTAGATTGTAGTTAGTTTAACCTGTATGTTTAGTATAAGTTTTTTTTATATGTGTGTGTATGTGTGTGTTTTTTTTCTTTTTCAAGAAATGTTCAAGTCAAAAGAAAACCATAAATTGTATAGTTATAAGTGTTTAGATAATTTAGAATTTAAATTTAATGTGTTATGTAAACCATACTTTAAATTCCCACCCTCTTTCCCATCCGTAATTTGTAATTCCTATTAACCTCGAGACGGCCGCGAGTAATCGGCTCTTTCCTCCTAACTTTAGTTTTAAGATAAATGATGTAAAAAAATATGAAAATTTGGCTCTGTAAAGTTAATTCGATTGAGCCTGTGCAAATAAATGATTATAAAAAAATAAAAAAATAAAAATTATATTTATCAGCTGATTGGTGTCGCTACAAAAACATGCACTTTCAAAACTGCTTATTTATTTTGTTGTACTAGTAAAAGACCGAAGACATTTTCGAATTGTTTTGATTTTTCAATCTCTCCGAAATTATTGAAGTCACGCTGCGCTTCACTCGAATGATCGTTCACGAATAATATACTATATTCAAAATTCAATTAATAATGCTCAAAAAGTAATTGGAACGCTGCATCAACTGTACAATCACCCGAAATATTGCCTGTGAAATTGCGCAATGTCAACGGCATGAACGGTCCATGTCCAAGAATAATTCGATCAAAACGAAAATAAACCACACATAATGTATTGAAAATCTATCATTTACGAAGTTTTCATTTTTCCTATCAATTTGTTCAACTTTTTTCTTTTATAAATGTTCCTTGTGAATAGCCGAACAGAACAAAAGATAAAGGCAACGTATGCCACTCTGTTTTATATACATAAATTTATAAATATATGTACATGAAAGTGTTGCATTTTTTTCGAGTACATTCTTCAGTGAGGTAAATAAAAACATAAAGCAGAATTACATCAAAATTGTATAAATTATTATCCTTGAACACCGCAAATTATGAAAACTCAAAATGAACGTTAAGCAACCAATGCAAAAAAAAACACAGTTGTCTTTTGATCCATAGAGATAATTTGAGTTTTTTTTTGAGCTGAAGAGAATTTCATTCAGCTACCTGAACGAACTTATTGTGAACTTGCTGCAAGGCATGTAAACTTTTAAATTCGATTAATTACTTCAAAAGTTAGTAATAGAATTCTCTTCATGAAATCTTCTTTAGCTAACAAGGTCACACATTAATAAGCTAAATATCTATATCTTCTTATTTTTTCATTCTAAGCGTTCAAGTTGTTTTCGCAATAAGCTTATTGCTTGCTCTCAACTTAGTGTTCTAAATGCACTTCCACAGTTATTAACTAAGAGCTTTCGGTGCCAGGTACCATTTTTGAAGTACTATGCTTTCTATATAGCTTGTACTAAACTTTTGCTTCACAGCAACTAGTTACATTTTATCAATTAACTGTTAACGTAGAAATATAACTTTCGCTATGAAGAGTCTTTCAAATTCCAAAAACATTTTAAGGATTCAAAATTTAACTCGGTCAAACAAAAAGCTTGTCCAATATGGTTGCTCTTCAAAAATGAAAACATCATTAAACAGTGTTTAGCTTTGAATTGAATTGCAAAGATTTCATTTATGGAAAAGATTTCTCGAGTACTTTTTTCAAACAGACGTATCGGATTTTGTAAACAAAAAGGGGAAGTAAGCACCGTCACGGAAAGTAGCATCACCATCCTATTAGGTAAATGTTATTCCTAGTGGTGGTGGCCCTAGTTTGCGTGAAATTGCTAAGGGTTTCAAACATTAAACGTTTGAATCTTACTTCCCCTCTTGGTTTACAAAATCAGATACGTCTGTTTTTAAAAGTACTCGAGATTCAATATTTCACTTTATGTGTAATTATATAAAAAGCTCTTAATTACTCACTAATTGATCGTCATAGTTTTCGTTCAGTTTATTTTCGATGAAATTGTCACATCCTATGATGAGTTATACAACGCAACATCAATGCAAAACGCATAATGGCACTCGTTTTTGTTTTTTTTTTCAATCTAGATATACAGCAAACATTTCCAATTCAACTGCAACCGTGTCCAATTAGCTTTGTTTGTACCCCGACGTAAACCCCGTGTCTTATTGTGTGACCATTTTCCCGCGACACAAGCCATAACGCACATACATGTAGATTAAATTAGCATCGGATGCAGTGAATAATTGAAAAATCCCGACCATTAAATCAATTTCCCCGTTTTGTCACGACTGATTAAGTAAATACCGATTGTTTCGTTTCAGTTGTACAACTTTTTCAACGCACTGCTAACGCACATTCCCGACACTGCCGGACGTCCCATCGATTCGCAGGAGACTTCCCGATCGTCATCCAACGGTATTAACAGTTTAATTGAAGCTTGAAAATCCACTTTCCATAACTCTTAATGCTTTTTTCAACTGCAGAAGCCCTCGACATGAAGTTCTCTGACGAATCGGACGACTTGGCAGACGAAGGTATCTGCGGTCCAGAGCGAAGCTATCAGGGACCGCACATCAAGTTTCCGCTGGACAAGAAGGAGCTGGATGTGATTATCGATCTGTTCCGGAAGAAGAAGAACCGACTGCACGCCAAGTACGTGGCCGGAATCTTACGGGAAGCCACGTCGAAGCTCAAGCGACTGCCAAATTTGAACCAAGCTTCGACAGCCATTTCGAAACAGGTCACTATTTGCGGTGATCTTCACGGAAAACTGGACGATCTGCTGGTGGTGTTCCATAAGGTTTGACTTTACTCTTTGTTTAAGGTTTTGCCAAAAGGATCAAAATACTTCCGAATTTCAGAATGGTCTGCCATCCCCGGAAAATCCGTACGTTTTCAATGGCGACTTCGTGGATCGAGGCAAGAAGGGCTTGGAGGTGTTCCTGTTGCTGCTCTGTACGTTCCTAGTTTTTCCCGGCGGTGTCTTTCTGAATCGCGGCAACCACGAAGACACCGTCATGAACGTTCGCTACGGGTTTGTACGAGAGGTTCATCAAAAATACAAACACAACGCCGAAAGACTGCTAAAGCTCATCGACGAAGTCTACCGATGGCTTCCGTTGGGTACGATAGTTAACAACCGTGTGCTGGTCGTGCACGGCGGTATTTCCGACTCCACCGATCTCGATCTTATCCGTAGCTTAGATCGCGGCAAGGTGGGTGTTGATTTGTTGTACTCATTATTCCGGAATTGTATTTATTGGATTTTTTTTTCGGCAACAGTACATTTCACTTCTGCGACCACCGATCACCGAAAGTTCTGCCCCGGGAGCGGAAATCATCGACAAAGTCGAATGGAAGCAGGTGAGTGGATATGGTAAATTAAACCTGATTTAATGTAAACTGTCGGTGATGACAGTTATCGATTAACAGAATGGTTAATCGAATGAAAGCAATTTACACCTATGACTAGCCGATAATTGACACACTGGGAGAAACTTTCCAACGCAAGTCACGCAAATATTCATCGAACTTGCATTAGGTACATTACTCGCAACTAAATAGCACCGTTTAATTATTCATCTACGCTACTCACCTGGAAGCTAAGTGACATCGAAACGAAGAACGTGTTTGGAATAGCACCTAGCACTTCCCCAAGTATGTTTTCCATTCCTCAAACGACAGCGCGGTAAAGGCGGACTAAAAATGCTACAAAATTGCAAAATCCACACACATGGCAGTCACATCGTATCGCCAGTAGTGTGACTGGATGCTTCGTAAACAACGCTTGAGTCAAGCGACTAGAACGAGTCCTTATCCGGATTGCTAGAGACTAACTGTAGGAAAATGGCACGTTCCTGTTTGGACGCAGGAAATCGCTTTTATCCTTCCTGCTACTGCTGCTACTTTAGAGCACATAATGGAAGGATGATGACATGCGGGACATTTTCCTTCACTCTGCAACTGCACTGGGAGAAACCCGGACGAATGGCGAATCACGATGATGTTCATCGTGATGTTCGTGGCGAAATTGCTTCCCGTTTTGTAAGCAACTCGGAGAAAGCATGTGTGTGCGTGTGTTTACCGTGTATGTGTTCTAATCCGGATGGAAAACAAAACATGCTTCGTTACTGAAAGTCGTTCTATCCGTTCGCGGGAGAAAGAACGAGTGGCATATTTACAGAAAACGAGGGGATCAACCGGTACTCAGACTCACAGCTACTGTTAGGGAAAGTTTTCATCCTGTCAGTCTCGGATGGCAAAACGTTGAATTAATTTGGATTGAAACGGTGCTAAGACAGGCGAAGAAGGGCGTACGTCATTGAAAAGTTTAAGAACGTTCGGCTCGTGTGACCTACTTACTGTGTACCATGTAGATGGTAATGAATTATATTAACGAAATTCTGAACTACGACGGCGTCAGTGATTAGGAAATTATGCTGAGGTGTTGAGTCAATTTGTTCTGCAATTTTCGTTTAATTAAGAGCGCCGAACTGGAATTAATGCGGTTGAGCCACATGGGATATTTTTTCCACTAGATTATCTTCATTGTCAATTGAGCTTAGATCAAGCAGTGTTTTCAATGAACTCTTTCTTATCGTAGCTCTGCCTTATCGTAGCCACGAGGTGTGTAAATGTCATGCTGGGGCCTCCCTTCGCTCAGTCGGAAAAGGCGCTGCTACAAAGCAAAATGTAGAAGGAGGCTGGGTTCGATTCTTGATCTGGTCTAGGAATATTTCGATAAGGACAATTTCTTGATTCCCTGGGCATAGAGTATGACCTTCCACACAATCATACTAATGCAATAATGGCATCAATTCACAATAGAACGAGCCTATTAAAATCAAGCGTTTATTTAATAGCGCGAAAATGTGAGATATTAAAAGGGTAGCGGCTTCGGATAAGTTTATGATAATGACGATGAAAGTATACCCACCATTATCGCAAGGATTACTTATGTCTGTAGAATCATACCGGAAGGGAATGTTCTACCTTGTGGTTTGTTGTAGCAGGGTGAGTTCCCAAGCAACACCAAACCATGATAATCAGTTGCATAAACTTAGTTGTGACCTATTCAAGTTACATTGAAGTAATTTTTACTGTTTCGCAACAAGTGTGCTGCTAGGGTTGAATTCCCTGGAAACCTTCGGAAAACAATGCAATGGCTGTTCTCTCATGACAAAAGTCTGGCTACCCTACATACTTTTGTCCAGTCACCAGTTCCTTCAGCTCCCTTAGGCTACCTCCCTCCCAGTTTACAGTAAGTTAAACAGATATAATTAATTGACTCATTTACCATCTGTATCCAATACATCCTCAGGCGTCTGTACATTAAGTCATCATTTTCTCCACGTTGTGAATTGCATTACTACGTATTACGTCTGTATATTATGTTTTATGTCTTTGATTGCCTTCTATCCCTTATCTTAATAAGCTATGTTCCATCCACTGTTGTTATTTCTCACTCTCTTTCTTCTCCGTTTGTAATTTCACTGTTACTATCTTTATAAATTTCTTCTGATTTATTTTGACGTGGGACTACGTCTTTCGTTTCTATACTAGGGCGCCGTTCTAAAATTTCTGAAATCGACCGCGTTACGGTTCGTTTTGGAGATTTTGAGCGACAATAACTAAGTCATTGCATAAACGATTTTCATATCGTTTGCACCAATTGATTGGAAATAATTCTACGTATGAGTTTAAGTAATCAAGTTAATTGATTTTTAACATTAACGTATTAAAAATAACGTGAGTGTAAGGTGATGTCTTATAATTTCGATTCGCAGAGTAAATTAACCAAATTTCCTAGCACAGTTTTCAAATCTAAGCAAGAGACGTCTCCCATCGTCTTCTTCTTATTATTATTTGTTCTCGAGAGGTAGATTCTGTTTCACGCTAGTGTTTGGCGAAACATCAGATTCCCCTCCCCTTTTGATGAATTTGATTCACATTGCTTTAGTTGATACCCCCTTTTGTTCATGCAATGGTACCCGATGCCATGATAAAACGCACATTTCCGAACAAATGCTTCATTCGTTCGGCAGCATTGGAGCTGCGCAGATCTCCCGGTGCTGGTCAGCATCGCTCGGTATCCAGCAATGCCCAGCATTGGTAGAAATAATGCCCACCTGGTCGTGGCAGCAGCAGCTGGCGGTCGGTAGCTAGCAGCCTGTCGTGACCCAGGCTGTCGTGACTTTTATTTTAATTAATCATTTATTTGTACAGGCTCAATCGAATCAACTTTACAGAGCCAAATTTTCATGTCTTTTATACATCATTTATCTTAAAACTAAAGTTAGGGGGATAAAACCGATTACTCGCGGCCGTCTCGAGGTTATTAGGAATTACAAATTACGGATGGGAAAGAGGGTGGAAATTTAAAGTATGGTTCACATAACACATTAAATTTAAATTCTAAATTATTGAAACACTTATAACTGTACAACTTATGGTTTCTTTTGACTTGAACATTTTTTGAAAAAGAAAAAAAAACAAATACACACGATAAAAAAACTTAAACTAAACATACAGGTTAAACTAACTACAATCTAAAGCTAATGTTAGTCAAAAACACATAAATGAGTTTCATGTACTCCCAAACACGTACAGACAAAATATCTCGAATTGGTACATTGGGTTGTCTACCTCGAGCCCGAAGGGAATCATAGAGCCCCGATCTGACTCCACGATGTTCAGCACAAGACCAAATAACGTGATCTGCGTCCTGATAGCCTTGTCCACACTCACAGAGATTGCTGTCGCTCAACCCAACCCGGTATAAATGAGCGTTCAAAGAATAATGATTGGACATGAGGCGAGATATGACACGAATGACGTCTCGACCCACATCCATCCCCCTAAACCAAGTGGTCGTGACTTAAAAAGCAGATGACGATGACAGTACATACAGTGGATTCCTGTCATATATTCAGGCCATACATACAAATTTCGATCGCGTTCCCCCGACTATTGGTCAAACCCCGCCCTTTTCAGGGCGAACAAAACAATTTGCCAAATTAAAGAG
>JASCZW010011750.1:0-30930 GCA_034211315.2 Aedes japonicus
GGGTGTCCACGATGAAATTGCCACACTATGAAATTGCTCTAACTTTTTAACCTTTGAGTAGAATTTAATGAAAATTTGGGTGGATTTAGTTCATAGTGCATTATTTACATCCTGCAAGTTTTGATGTCCTGATCAAAACTCGCGGAAATGGAGTCGTAAGAACAGCTCGTGCGTGATAAAATCTTGCGCATTAATCACGAGAACAAGGATCTCTCGCATCGTTCTATCGCTAAAACGTTGGGAATCGCGAATTCCACGGTGTCGCGAGTGATTAAGCGGTTCGAGTAACGGTTGACCACCGATCGGAAGCCCAGAAGTGAAGGAAAAAGTATTCCGTACAACACCAAAAATCACAACCGCGTAGTTGGGGCCTTCAACCGAAATCCAAACGCCTCCGTTCGGGATGTGGCTAAGAAGCTGCACCTAAGCCGAAGTTTCCAGAAGACCAAAACTAAGGCTGGGCTTCGAACGTTCAAGGTACAAAAGGCCCCTAATCGCGACGAGAAGCAGAACAAGTCCGCCAAAACCCGTGCCAGGAAGTTGTACCTCAACATGCTGACGAAAGTTGAATGCTGCATCATGGACGACGAAATATATGTGAAGGCCGACTTCAAACAGATCCCCGGCAACCTGTTTTTCACGGCCAAGGATAAGTTCAGCGTTCCGGAGCATGTCCGCACTCAGAAGATGTCCAAATTTGCGAAGAAATTCCTGGTTTGGCAAGCCATCTGCACGTGCGTGAAGCGGAGTGCACCTTTCGTGACCCAGGACACGATGAACGGACAGGTGTACATAAAAGATTGCCTCCAGAAGCGGCTGCTTCCTCTCCTGAAGGCCCACAACGTCCCAACAATCTTCTGGCCGGATTTGGCCTCATGCCACTACTCCAAGGACGTGCTGAAGTGGTATGCGGACAATAAGGTCAATTTCGTGCCGAAAATGTTCAACCCTCCCAACACTCCGGAGCTCCGCCCCATCGAGAAGTACTGGGCGATTATGACGCAGCACCTTCTTAAACGACCTAAGGTAGTGAAGACAGTCGAGGAACTGAAGAAAGTATGGGTTTACATGCAAAAAACGGTTGATTCACAGGTTGTGCAAAATCTTATGGTCGGGGTTAAGGCCAAGGTGCGGGCATTTGCGTATGGACTGTAAATAAAATACGAGTAAAATTGTAAAATGTAGTTATTTCTCAATCCCTGAAAATTTGATGGCAATCGGATGAAAACTCGAATTTTGCGAATCAATTTTGTGTGTGGCAATTTCATCGTGGACACCCTTTAGCATGGTGACTCGGCTACTTCTCCTTAGACGGCGTCCAAGACTCCACAACATGCGAATTCTGCTGTTACAGCTGCTCTTGACAGACATGTGGTGTTTGATGGAGTTGAACTTCGAGTCCAAGAATTTTAATTTACCCTTACTCTTGGAATAGGCTTTTTGTCTATCGTGATCGTCATCGTTTGAATGTTACCGACAAAATGGATCCTTGTGGAATTCTGTTTTCTGATAGTCTGAGGCTGGTCATGCATCCATTGGTAGCCACTTGGAAGTGTCTTTCGGAGAGAAAGCTGGAAACAATATTGATCATCCTGACAGAGATTATCAAATTCGCCAAGGTATGGATAATTCCAGGTCTCCACGTTGTGTCGTACGCCTTCAAGATGTCTTAGGAAACTATTCCCACATGTTCCTCGTTTTCTTGTTCGATGAGCGATTAAAAATTTGCTAGATGCGAATGGACTCATATTCCAGCTCAAAATGCATGTTGGCGCGGGTCAAGTTTCTCGGTGACTTCTAATTGAGTTACTAAGCGGCGATTTACTATTCTCTCAAACATTTTTCTGAAGCAACTGAGAAGTGTTATCGGTCTGAAACCATCTGGTTTACTTCGGTCCGCGTCAGGTTTGGGAATCGGTATCATTCCAAGTTTCCATCGTTTTGGAAATGTGCCATAAGCCCCTACTCGGTTGAATAGTTCTAGCATAGCGATTTTAGCGCAGAACGGCACTCGTTGAAGCATCAGGTAACTAATGAATGTCTCTGATACACTGTTTCCGGAATTTGTCAGGGTAATTTTCGTCGGATGATTTCTTCTGGTACTCATTGGCCACTGCTTCTGCTACGCTTTGCCCGTCGTTGGTAATACCAGATGGAAGGTTCTCTTTTTTCCTTTACCCTGCAGTCTAGAGATGTCGTTCCACAGTCGACCAGATGATCTTTTAGGATTAATGTTTTCGTCAAGTTGATCCCAACTGTTTAGTTTTGCCTCACGAATTAGTTTACGGCAAATAGAGCGAGCGTCTTGAAAATGATTTTATACAGTGCTTTTACGAGGGTTCTCTGCTTCTGACCGTGGTAGTATACGTAGTATTTTACGTCTCTTCTTTATCGCCGGAGCAACTTCTTCATTCCACCATATAACTGATTTAGGACCATCTTTGCTGGATGTCCCCCTGGACGTAGAGTCATACTCATGAGTTGTTCGTAGAGATCCCTCCCAGCTTTTTCGTAAATCCATTTTATTCGGTGGCGAAATTTGTTGTAGTTGCCAGGTATGATTATTAGTATAGGTATATGATCATCGTTTGAACAGTCTGGTAGAACTTTCCAAATAAACCGAGGCGCAAGTGAGGTGGAACAAATAGAGACGTCAAGAGCCTGCGAGGTCCCAGTAGCCGGGTCGATTCGGGTGTGAGAACCTATGGGTGTGAGATTCTGCGGGGAAGCCCAGCATTCGGTTTTCAAGTTCCAGCGATTCCTGAAAATGAAGGTGCCTGAACGGTATGAAAAGTGAACCACATGTTATGAAATAAAAACCCTGTCAATATCTTTGGACACAAAGTGATATTCATCTCATGTTACATTAGAAGCGAGCCAAATATAAGTAATATAGAATTCGGAAAGCTATCCCAATATATTATCTCCCTACCTGAAAAACTCAGAAATAATATTATCATAGCGGGTGACATGAACGCTCACATAGGTATACAGGACCGGGCTGACTCCGATAAAGCGATAGTAGGAAACAACCTCTTACATCAACACTGCAACTCTAATGGTCTCGAAATGAAAGCGTTCTTACATGGAGCTAGAATGAAAAATTACCTCTCATTCAGCAAATCTCCATCGGTTAAGGTTACGTGGACTAATGGAAAAAGTTCATCCCAATTAGACCACATCCTGATGTCCGAAATGACCTTTATGAAAATACCTCGAATAAGAGCGTTTTATGATTGTACTTTACGTAGCGATCACAAAATGATAGAATGCAACGTCACTCACAACTTCCTTCCGGAACAACTCCCCCGATCGCGAACCGACAAAATCCCTCCCAAAAGAATAAAATTTAACCTAGAAATCCTCAAAAAGGATGAGGAAAAACTGAAATTCCAACAGAACATGGACAGAATAAATTCCCGAAATTCCGCCACCATATATTCAACGAATGACGAAAAATGGGCATCAATTGAATCAGCGGTAATAGGAGCGGCCAATACAGTACTTATATCTCCTGGCTCACCTCCAACCCCTCGACGACAACAAGCGCCCAAAGACTTCTTCATAGTGCAACAACAACACCTGAAAAACAAGGATGATCCGGTCCTGAAGAAGGCGGCCAGAGAAGCTAGAAAACAAAAACGAATAGCATACGAACAACATTTTGCGGAAAAGGTGGAGAAGTATTTGAACGAAATTGAAGAAGAAAACTCGCCGTCAAAACTGACTAAAACCTTTCGATTCATTAAACTACACCGGCGACAGCGTGAAAATAAGAAGAAAAGCTATATAAATATTCAGCAATGGGAACAAAAATCATCACTGTATTCGAACCATAATGATAAACAAGGCACAATCCCCGAAGATGACGGACGAAGCGCGGGACCGGAACCAACATGGGAGGAAATTCAAGAAATCATTTGGTCTACCAGGAATAACAGTGCACCCGGAGTAGATAAGATGAACCATGAACTGCTGAAATATGCATCCGAAAATCTACATGATGAATTACAAAAATTATGAAGGAGGTGTTCAGAACAAACAACATTCCAAAAGCTTGGATAAACACGGTGCAAGTGCCAATCCCTAAAACACCAAATGCTTCAACTGTAGAGGACTACAAATGTATAACACTGTGCACAGCGGCGTACAAAATCTATGCGAAAATACTGCTGAAACGATTGAGAGAGCAACTTGATCCATTACCAAGCTACCAGATGGCGTTTCAGGCCAAGCGAAGTGCAACAGACCAAATATTCATATTACGACGAATCTTAGATGAAAGATGGAGAAAGGGTTTGAAAACGATCGTTGTATCAATTGATCTGAAGCAGGCGTTTGATAGGATTGACACATCAAAAGCGGCTGAAATCATGAACAAATTCGGAATTCCACAAGCCCTCATCAATCGAATCATTAAGGCATGCCTATACGAAATCACGTCGATACAATGGTACGGACAGCGCACTAAAACGAAAACAAAACATAGAGGCATTAAACAGGGATGTCCATTAAGCCCAGAATTGTTCATACTAATGCTACACCACGTTCTAAAGACACTCCAAGACAAGTGGCCAGAATTACGACTGGAGCATGGTTACAGCATACAGCTTCCATGCATTCTATGCTACGCGGACGACATACTTTTCCTATGCAACAACGAAGACGATATTGAACACCTTCTAGATCTTTTAATTCAATTGCTAGAAACAATAGGATTAGAAATCAACACCAACAAAACAAAAATCCTTTTCAGAGACCCATATGACATTGAAAACACAGCACCGGCAACCACCCGAAAGTTTGGTAAATATGAACTGACTGTTGTAACAATGCTGAAATACTTGGGATCTTACATAACTAGCAGTTTAACAAGAGGAGCTACAACATCAGAAAGAATCAGCAAATCATACAAAGCTTTCTTCCATTTAGCTTCCTTTCTAAGGAAACATAAACTGAAATGGGAAATAATTAAAAGGCTATACCATTGCTTAGTTACACCGGTAGCCACATATGGAATGGAAGTGTCGACAATACTGAAAAGGAACAGAAACTCACTGAGAAGAATGGAAAATGAGATGATCCTCATACTGAAAGACCTGAGCAAACGAGAAGATATAAATGATAGAAGTCAGGATGTAGTAGCAACGCAAACGGAAACTCTAACGAATCAACCACCTATGAGAATCAAGAAAACCTAGGAGAAATGAAAACATCAAGTGAAAACCCTAATATTGCTCCCAATTGGCTCAACAATAGAACTATAAACAACAAAATCAGGACAGCGCGGCTCAA
The DNA here is from genome assembly GCA_034211315.2 of Aedes japonicus. NCBI lineage: Eukaryota > Metazoa > Arthropoda > Insecta > Diptera > Culicidae > Aedes > Aedes japonicus. The sequence continues at coordinate 5,296 of JASCZW010011750.1, forward strand.
CTTTTTCGGTCACATCATTCGAAGCAATCATCAAGGGATTCTTAAAACAGCACTTGAGTACAAAATACCAATGCCAAAGAAAAGAGGTAGACCGGCTTTCACCTGGAGAAATTGCATCCGGCAGGACATAGAACGTAGTAGAATTCCAATTGAAACATGGCACGAAACAGCCACAGACAAAGCAAAACTATAGGCCCTCACGAAATCATTGTATAGTACAATGGTACAATCCGAATATGAAGTCAGTGACGATTCAGAAGAAAGCAGTACGGATAGCTCGCTGCTACCCTCTGATTTTGCCGGATTCAGTGACGAAAATGAAGATTTTGGCGGATTCTAAGTGGAAGGTTAAGAGTCGTACTGTCACACATTAACCACTAAATAATCCCTTTTGTTATCTTTTTATTATTATTATTTAGGTTATAGTCAATAGGAAGCACGGTAAGAAACAACATATTTATTAATATAAAATAATAACAAACCACTAAATTAAACTTAAGTTGGGATAATGATGACTAATCCTAATTTCTACATATTTATAGGCATACTAACAAGAATAGAAATAACAATCCATGAGAAACCAACCCTACGTGAGTACAACTAAAACAAACCTCCATCAATGATGAAAAGGTAAGCATAACATATAACATAACATATTCCTGATATCCGCAATGATCAGTCGAACTAATACTTTGGGGAGTCCCTATAAAAAGCATGGGAAGTATTTCAAAACGCGATACATACTGGCGTTGGGAGGTTCACAGTGATACTGTTGACATTGAAACATTATTACTCAATTTTATTACAAATTTGATCTCGTTGACTACAATCCTCATATAAAACTAACAGTGCTGACTTAATGAAATACATTACATTAATAGGTAACCAAATTACTATTTAATTTGCTTAATATATTAAATAAATTAAAATACAATGAAACATAACTTACCTTCAAAACTGAACATTCAAGTAAACAGTGAAGCAAAACAATTCCATTAAATGAGTTCCAATGAATCACAAACATCTCACAACTATAAAAATTAATCTCATTGAACTAAATTCAGTCTCAACGCTTTTCTTTCCAGAAAGAATACGGTTATTCTGAGGTGCAGAGGCGCATCTTCTAAAAATTAATAAAAATACTTGCTAAACAATATTTAAACTCCTATTGAACAATACCTAAGAACATAAAATAAACCACCAAAAATTATATATTAACAACAAACATATGTGTTAATAACCAAAGATAATGAAAATCCTAATAAAACTATAGAACGAATAACTCCACGTAAACTTTTTTTTTTTTTTTTTTGTCTTGATTATCGAGATTTTCAGCCTCGGGCTGGTTCATCTCCCGTCGTAGTCAATCAAACACCACTTTTGGGCATTTTCGTAACTTCTCCGGGGGTGAGATTCGAACTCGTGACTTAGGCGTGAGGGGTATGGATGTTAACCAATACGCCGGGGTCGCCCCTCCACGTAAACTTAATAACACTGACCAAAACGATCAATAATGAATTAACTAATATTAACAAATTGTAATAAAAAATGAAACTTTCCCACCCTCTCTAACGTAACCTTCCGAGTTAGTTCATAACAGCGTCTTCTTGGGTGCCATTGCCTGTGTACTACTTCGAAAGGCTTACGTAATCTATTCTATCATCAAAGGCCTAGTGTAGAGCTTTCGACGCTATTCAGCGTGCAGCTAGTAACCTAACAAAAAAACAAAAAAAGCCGAGGTGAATTCTATTAATTATACTGTATAACACTGTATACGTAGTTTTCACACTTCTTACACTTCTTTTGCTTGTTGAAGTGGTGGACTTGTCCGTTCTTCAACATACCCTGCAGTGGGATGTTAGGCAAAAGTTGACGTCTTTGGTTCGAGTACCACTGTACACATGCGCTTTCGCTCAATTTCCGAAAAAAAACCTCTGTTCAGTTTCCAACCCTGCCGCACACTGACGGAACTTTCAACACATTCTCTTCATATCTTTCAATCTAGTAAAAAAAAAAAACATTAATGTTCACTCTTGGTGCCTCATGATACTTTCACTTTTTTTTAAACACTATTTTAAAAAAAACTTTTTTGAGCGTATTAGTAGAACGATTGTGATTGGGAAACTAGGAGAATTTTAAATTAACACTTCATTTGATCACTTTTTAAAAAATAAAAAATAAAACCTTGAAACACTTTTTTAAAATTTTCGCTAGTACACGCGAGCAAATTCCTTTTAATTTAACTATGAGCTTATCTTTTGACAGATAGGCCTATTTCGTCTGCTACTTACAGACTTCTTCAGTGTCGAGCACTCGATGGTCAACTTTGTGGTTCGGCGAACTTTGTTCGATCTTAGCGTCCTTCGGAATCCAAAATAGGCACGATTGCCAGCCATTTTTTTTGTTTGTTTTGGCGTAGAACCACAGCGTCCACTGAGTTGAACTTTTGTGGTATACCCCCACATAATGCGCCTTTGTATTTCTCTGCTGGTGTCGTTATCGACGGTCACCAATGAGCCCAGATACACGATTCGTCTACTACCTCGTTTCATCACCGTCGATCTGAACTCGTGCTAACATTGTCTTCTCGTGAGCCTCTTCCCTTCATGTATTTTGTTTTCAACGCATTAATCACAAGCCCAATCCTACCAGCTTCAGCCTTAAGTCTGATGTACGTTTCCGCCACCGTCTCAAAGTTACGTGCTACAATATCAACGGCGTTGGCAAAGCCAAATAGTTGGACAGACTTCCTGAAGATCGTGCCACTCGTGTCTATTCCAGCTCTTCGAATCACACCCTCCAGTGCAATGTTAAACAACAAACACGACAATCCATCACCTTGCCGTAACCCTCTCCGAGATTCGAAGGGACTCGAGAGTGTCCCTGATACTCGGACGATCCACGGACGATCACTCGATCCATCGTTGCTTTGATCAACCGCGTCAGTTTTACCGGAAATCCATATTCGTGCATGATTGGAAGGCCCAACAAGCCACCCTTAAATAATCAATGTTACAAATAATACAGAAGTTAATACGGACCGGAACAATCGGCAAAAACCTAGGCGTTTTTGGGGCCTGCAAAGATTCTTATGATAATAAAAGACTCCCATACAAATGAAACTACAATTTCTACTCGAGAACCTATCAAGCAAGTGGAACCGAATTTCGTATGTGGGATTTTACAAAGGAAAAATATGTTTCTATGTTAGTTTAAGATCCCTCTCCCCGCTAAAAGGGAAGACTCGCATATAAATGAAACAGAAGTTTCTGCATAATTCACAAGCTAAACAAGTAAATGGAACCAAATTTGGCATGTGGAGTATTGTGTGTGTGTGTGTCCAATCTAACGCCCACCGGCCGGCAGTGGTATTATGGAAGAAATCTGTTTGCCATTGTTCTTTTTTTTTATTATTACCAATGCAAGCAGCTTTGATCCGGGAGTTAGAAAGTGCTAGCTCTATTGCAGATCCAGTAACCCATTTCAGAGTTTTAGGAGAGTCACGCCCATTTCGAGGTTACTTTCACACGCAATAAGCCCCGCATGTAAACAAGACCGTTTTCATGTGGATAACGGTAGAGTAAACATACTTCCAGGTTCAAAAATAGTCAAACCTGGCGCATATATATTGTATATAATTGTTATAACTGGTTAGGTCTCACCATAAATCGCTGGTCCGCTATAAGACTCACTCTTCCGGGATTGCGTTGTTCCCTTTGCTATAGCCTCACCATCTTTGTTTGTTGAATTTTCTCCCCTTGTTGGTAGTGTTTTGTTTGGATGTTCTCTTTTGTTTCTTCTCGTGTTCGTAGTATTACCTTAAATGATTTAAATCAAAATTATATGAGTAGTCACACCATAAATAAATAATTCTATTGGTGTTGTATGAGTTCCAGTAATATAAATGTGGTTGTTTTATGTGCCCAACGACATTGCTTCATGTTATGGTTCATGGAGAAATGTTTTTTTTTCCTACTTTATTTATTATTAATCGGATATGCGTTATTGTTATCTTTCTTTTTCATATCAGCTTTTTTCCTAAGCTATCTTATTTGAGTCTTTGCCTTTTCTTTTAGTCTTCTACTCCTGACTCTGACTCTTCTTCACTACCAATTATTTTATAGATATCCTCCGGCTGTTTTTTTAAATTTATCTTTATCTTTCACAATTTTACTCCATTCCCCTTCTTTTATATTCGGTAGCTTGTTTTTGTCTTCCTTAATTGAATCGTTCCATGTTTTTGCAGCTCTACCTCTTTTTTTGTTGTTACACCTAATTTTTTCTGCTATTTTTAGTGAGTGGCCATCAGGTCTTCTCTGTATGTGTCCCCAATAGCCTATTCTCATTACTCGAACTTTTCTAACTGCAGTTTTACCATCTAATAAGCTTGATACTGTTAATCTAACTTTTGGTCTCTCCCTACTATATTATAACATTTCTTTTAGGATTTGCATTTCATATCTAGTTATTGACCTTCTATTTATTTTTACTAAGGCTGCTGCTTTAAGGCCGTAAGGCATACCAGGAGAGATTACTGTTTTATACTATTTGGCATGTGGAGTTTTCTGGAGGCAAAAAATGATTCTTTTCCCATCAACACGAGAGGCTCTAGAAGTGGACAGTAACTTATTGCGAGAACGAAGAGAAATGAAGAGAAAATAGTTCCGTTAGAGTACGGCAGGCTTTGAAAATTTTAAGATGCAAGTATTTCTCTTCGTTATAGCAATAAATCACTGTCCACTCCTAGTGCCTCTCAAAATGTGTATTTCTCGGCTAAAAAGCATGTTCTGATAGAAGTTTGAACCCTTCTTCTGAGACAATAAATTTTGAGCAGTTTTCAACCGAATAGGACCACTGTGTGACGTTTTGCGGTGAACAAAGTCGCGCTGTACAGAATATGATAGCAGGAGTTAATCAAAAGGCCCGGCAGGTCCGGTTTGGTCAACCGCTATATATTTTTTTTCTTATTTCTTATTTTATGATGAAATATATGAATTTATTTGTACAGAAGAATAATTATTTAACATGCATTCTATTTCACCTATTTTTCATCGTTACACCCTTTAGTCTCACCTTTTGGAGCTGTTCTCCAAAGGCGATACTATTTGGCTATCTTATCAAATTAAACATCTCCACAGAAGCATCCTACACAGATCCTTATAATGTTCCTTGGAATCTGGTGCTCTCCGCGCAATAGGAATGATAACTGTACATGATATAAACGCTGTAATCAATACCGAGAATACCCGTCCTCCCGCTGCTGCTTTCCCAACTGCCTCATGGAGTTCATTGGTTTCGCTTTCGCTCGAGATGTCAATGCGATAAGATTTCTGTTTTCGTACGTGGAGAAGAAACTCCCATCCCATTCCCTCGGCACGGGTCAGAGGTCATTCATCGTTCGTTCCGGTCTGCGGCTAGTCTTTATGCCTCAGTTGGTTGAAGCAATTTTACGACCGTTCACGAAATAAATTCGAGAAAAATGGCGGGTCGTCGAAACCAGGAGATCTACCAATGGTTGGTTAGTTTTGATAAAACAAATGAAACGCAAAATTGTCCCGAAAAAAATCGAATTATGCCAGTTTAATGGTTAGGAACGAATATTTCCTTACCGATGGCCCACACAATGGAAGCAATGTCAAAATGAATCATTATTCACATAACGAATGTTTGCTCAACATGGATACCTGGAACGCCCATAAACACCCATTTCTATGCACACACAGAAAAGAAGAAGAAAAAAACAGTGACAACATTCCATTTCCTGTAGCTCCAAATTGGAATCCATCCTTAGTTGCTGGAAAAAAAAAATGTGTCCATTGAAGCAGTTTCCTTCCTCAGCCATGCTCATCCTTTCCAACAAATCACCACTTCAATGCTCTGCTCTCTTGAGCACACTCTTCAACTTTTTTTTTTCTTTCTCCTCCTCAGAATGAACCTCATTTTTTTCCATGCCACCTCGTCCCCCTCATTCCTCGTCGTGTTCCTTCGGGTCCGATACTTTCATTTCCGCCATCTCATTTACAAAAAGTCTGTTTTCCTGGGGAAGTTTTCGCTTCCTTCCATCGCCTCCCCTCTCAGAATATTCTCTTTCTGCTGGGCCACAGGTCTCGATTGTGCTGTTATCAGTGCGAAAACCACCAACCATCCAACCACCCTTTTTTTCGACGTACGAGAGGACCTTCCCAGGAGTAAGCCCCAAGAATGGAGATGACGTGGCTGTCTGCTCGGTTGTCTACTATCGCCATTTTTTTTTTCTGTTCTTTTTCAAGCACAACATCGCGTCGTTACTTTTTCGAGCGGCGCCTTTTCTTCTCGGTCAAAGATCCTATGCGGTGCGGTGCGAGCGTTTCTCGGTAAGACGACGTGTCGTCTTCTTTGTGTGTGTGTGTATGTGTCTGTGGAAGCGAAAAGGAAATTCAAACGTGTTGTTGAAAATGAAGCGAGTTTCATAAAATGAATGGATTCATACTTTGGTTTTGACGTGGGGAGTTAGTTGGCAATCGTGCTTCCTACCGTTGTTGTTAACAATGGCCTGCTTCGTTCAGGGGTTTCATTACGCTTCCACGAGGGATTTGACACAACTTGGTGTTCTGAATGTGTTTTCTTACAGTTGTTGTACGGGAGATTTCTAAATCTGTGCCGTTTGTGAATTAGAGTTATTTGCAAAATGGAAAACTTCATCCCAGAAATGACTGCGGAACGATTCATATGTTCTCTCGGTTAGGATAGATTTACAACGGCAGCATAATTAATCATCAATTAAAAGAAAGATTTGAGCAATAAAAAACGAAAAAAGTGCCACTAAATTATTAAGGCCTGTGCTAACAAATAATGTGTGATCAGCATTAAGAAATTAGGAATGAGCAATAAAAGATGAGAAAAGATCTTCGGATAATCTAATTGTGAGCGGTAAATCTGTCAAATAAAGCAATAAAGTCATTATGTCTTTTGAATTTTATTGGATTTTTCTCATAAAAATAGTAAAACGAGCAATAAATAACTGAATAAACACAATAAAAAAACTCAAATGTCCTGAGTAGTAGATACAGCAACGCATCTTTAAATTAAAAAATAATTTGATATCGTGAAAACTTTCCCATTAAATAATCAAAAACATCATTTAAAAACTGAATAGGTTCCAGAGAGCAGAAAACAAATTCATGCATAAAATTGTAAATGAGCCATAAAAAGTTATGATGTGTTTCAGGACCAATTAAAAATTTCCATATGGAAGTGATTAAATGAGCAATGAATATTCAATAATGTGCATAAGACAATGATATTTTTTTAAATGGACTAATGAACGTATACATTCCAAATAAGAGTTGTTGAGCTTCTTCAACTGATATTTTTATCAAATGATATGTTGAGCTTACCAATAACCATAAGACTGTCGCTTGTATTGAAAAAAATATTGTCGGTAAGGATCATTTAATATGGTCACTACTTATAAATACGGTTAAAACATGTATCCATGCCAAGGAAAAGTACAAAAATCAACCTGTGATATTTTTGAAATGGTCATCAAACCCTTATCAATGTTCAGGCGCACAAATCAAAATAGTAATCGGAAATAAAAAATATTTGGGCAATTTTATAATATAAAGCAATACTTTTGGTAACAACGCAGGTAAATTCTTATTATTTACGAACATGATTCGTCGTTCTAAAGTCCTTGTACTTGATCCACTCATCCACCACACCGCGATTACACACAGTCGGAAACCTGTCAACTTCGGAAACTTCGCAACTTACTTTTATATTGAGCGGTTCCCGATGCAATCTCTGAGCAACGACAATTAGCCCTGGATGATCGAAGGTCGGTTTAAACAAGTTTTTTTTTCAGAATGACGATTACGCGTTTGTAAATCCTCAAGGATGCTCAGGAACAGACAGATGCTAGTATTTCTGGACGTTGTCTCCATGATAAGGACTTCCAGTTTTAACTGATTAATTTCTTGGGAAGTTATGAAGGGTTATTCTTACAAACATTATATATCAAGGGATTTCCAATGGATTATCAATGGCTACCAAAAAGAGAGTAGGGGATTCCGTTAACAAGATCCTTTGCTTTTTTCAAAGTCAGATAGCTTCAGTTTATCATACATTTGAGAATATTCGAAAAACATCTGATTCCAATTCATCATCCAATTTCCAAGAATCAGCATTGAATCTTATTCTAATGACCCTGTATACGTTTTTCGTTGTAGTGGCTTTTTTCTTCCTAATATTTATGTTCCTTCAAATTAACAAAACTCCAGTTATGACAACTAATTTAAGTTCATAGAGTCTCCTTACAACGTTTGTAATGCACCGCAACTGTGAAATCGTTAAATGTTGGAAGAATAACCTACTAACTAATTAAAGTTGATGTAGAAGGAGATGTTCGCTCATCACCATGAGGCACCAAGAGTGAACATTAATGTTTTTGGCTAGAATGAAAGATATGAAGAGAAAGTTTTGATAGTTCCGCTAGTGTGCGGCAGGCTTGGAAAATATGAAAGATGTTTTTGGGAAAAAACATCGAGGGAAAAGGTGAAGCGGATGATTAAAGCAAATCCCAACGTCTCAAGCCGTGATTTGGCTAAAAAGATCGGCATGTCGCAGAGCTACGTCCAGAATGCAAAGAAGAGAGCTGGGCTACATACATACAAGGTACAGAACTTCCCAAATCGCGATGAGCGGCAACAATCGACGGCTAAAACTCGGGCACGGAAGCTCTACGAGAAGATGCTGACAAAATATGGCTGCTGTGTGATGGACGACGAATCGTATATAAAAGCCGATTTTAAGCAAATTCCGGGGTTGGAGTTTTTCACCGGCAAGAGCAAGTTCGATGTGGACGACAAATTTAAGAAGAAGAAAATGTCGAAGTTCGCCTCCAAATATCTCATTTGGCAGGCCATCTCCTCTGGCGGACTGTGGAGTGAGCCTTTCGTGACAAAGGGCACAGTAAATGGCGAGATCTACAAATCTGAGAGCCTCGAGAAGCGCCTTTTGCCGTTCTTGCAGCAGCACGACGAAGCTCCGCTATTTTGGCCAGATTTGGCATCATGCCACTATTCTAAAAGTGTCCTGGAGTGGTTTGAGGCCAATTCTGTCCATTTTGTTCCAAAGGACATGAATCCGCCAAACTGTCCGGAGCTGCGCCCGGTGGAGCAGTACTGGGCAATGATGAAGCGGGAACTTCGGAAGAGCGAGAAGACAGTCAAAGACGAGAAGAACATGTTAAGAAAATGGAAAAAAAAACTGAGAAACTGGTACCGGATGACACTGTAAAGACTTTGATGGAGGCCATCAAGCGAAAATGCGTTCAACTTTACACTCAAGGCTCCATCGATTAACTTATCTTTTGATTTTTGAAGTAAATATATGTATAAAACTACCTAAAATTTTGGTTGGATTCTAAACATTATAAGAAAAATTGGCATGACATTTTCAGTGTCGCAATAATTTCGTGTTCGCCCTTTATTTACAATTTTTGGATTCTTTGAATTTTGGTAAAAATCTCGTAAGCTTCATTGATATATGGATGAACATCTGGAAATATTTTTCTGCTTCTCTGCTAAACTTCAGAGTAGTTTTCTGGCCGATCGTGCTGAGATGGACGTTGGTGACACGGAGATAGGATGGAAGCCAAGGAATTTTAATTCCTAAATGAGTTTGTGTCCTAGCTCATAGTACGTTCTTTAATGATTTATAAACAATGCTCCATCGCTAAGACAGTGATTATTTCATGGATTCCAGGAAAGTTGTCTCCTGATCTTCTGCAATGCTTTTTGTTAAAATTCTGGATAAGTTGGCAGCTCCTCCTGAATTTCTTGGAAATTCACATCGAACAACCCAACTTTACCTTGCAAATACATTTGGTAAGTTTTTAAGAACTTAGTTACTTTAGAAACAATTGAACAAACCAGAATGGTGAGGAAAAGATCTCTACAGAGTTTTTCGGAAAACCTTGCTATATTTCTCGGAATTTTCTTCCTGAACTTCTTAGAATTCTTTTTCTGAACTGCAGGGAAGTTTTTCCTGAGCTTCGGAACAGTTTAGTCCTGAATGTCTAAGAAATTCCTGCTTGAACTACTAGGAAGTACTCCCTATACTTTTGGAAAGTTTATTTCTGTTTTTCTGGATCTACCAGTACTTCTGGAAATTTCTAAGTTTCAAGAAAGAATCATTCTGAAATTCTAGAATGTTTAATTTTTTACTTTCACGAAACTTCTGGGCAGTTCCATCGGGAAGCTTCTCTGATTGTTTTATCGACACTCAACCTGACTTTCACCGCGGCATTTTTGGGAATGGAGTTTGTTAGTTGAGATTCTCACATGCGTATATGCTTGCCCCAACCTTCAGCAGCTCCATTTCGCCTGCAGGTTTCCTGCCAAGCAATGAACGGCGTTCACCGGAAACCACAATGAAGTTGGCCCATACTGTAGGTTTAGTTAGTCCCACAGCATTTACTCTAGCTCTGAATGAATGTTGAATCTACATCGGCTCGCTAGTAGCATAAGTATGCACCTTGAGAACCGTGCCGTTTCCCAACAACTTTATACTGGAAAGACCCGAATTCAGATCAATTACCGTTTTCAATCGCAATCCCCGATAACATTTACATCGGATCCTGCATCAATAAAGAATTCTACCATTGATGTTCCTCTTTGGTCCTTTACCAATGCATCCTGGTAGGAAATTAAATGTACAGACTGTAATAACATTTGCATTTGAACAAATGGACAAAAATTGCCGATTTTTCATGGGTTTACCTTCACCCGCACTGACGAAACTACTCATGCGAAACTACTCCAATCATAAAGGGCGAACACGAACTTATTGCGACACATTCAACAGGGCATAACTTTTTTACCATTGGGTAAAAATCAACCAAATTTTGCACAGAAACAATTTGACAGCTCAATCAGTGGAACTCTAACCGTGATGGCAAAAACAGTGAAGCAACTCCGTTCAGAAGTGTGCGCGTTCAAAGACAACAATCTGAGCATCGAAAGAAAGCCCGGTTCCGGACGACCGACGACCTTGAGCGACAAGAAGCTCCAAAGGATGCTGAAGAGGAAGACCGAGGAAAAAGTGGCTACATCGCCGTGTGCGCTCGGCCGGGAGGTCGGTTCAACCGGCCAAACAGTGATAAAGTACCTGGCGAACATGAACATACAAGGAAGTGGAAGTCACGTTCACTGGCTTCGAAGCTGCAGGCAATGACGCAGCGGCATCGGCTGAATAAGATGATCAACTCGAACCTCTACTCCAAAAACTTTCTCACAAAAATTGAGGAGGAATCGACAAATAAAACAAAGAAGAACTGAAAAACATGTCTACACGCATGTTTTTGTCCGCCATAGCGATACTCCGGTTAACCTCACGGTTAGGCCGCTCGCAAGGGCGCAGATTTTTGCAAATAAGCTTAAATAATTCCCTTCTATGGGAAATTTATCAAAAGCAATTATCTGTCTTAGCATTTTTTTCTCGCCATCCGAAAAAAAAGTAATTTTTTAAATGCAAACGTTAGTAAAGAAAAATAACAAGGGATTCACTTTTCATACGAATTTGAAAAAAAACTTTATTTATGTAATAATTAACAACAGCATGAGCCATTAGCTGAATTTATACCTCGTGTTCCTGTTAGGTAAGTTCTTCCGGCATGGCATAATCATTTTCAGTATTATTCCACTTGAAGTTTTACCAATAACAACCTTTTACTACGTTATTGATACAACAGGCCATAGTTGGGAACATACAAAAAAATATGTACCCAACATTGGTTCTACGATTTTCTTATATAATCATTGTTATTTAAGCAATGTCAACAGCTAGGGACTGTTCATAAACCACGTAGACCGAAATTTGACATTTTCAAACCCCCCTCCCCATCATAGACTTTCGTAGACTTATTCCCCCCAGTGTTGGAAAAATCATTTTCAGAAAACGTTCACTCTTTACTTAGTGCAATGATATATCACCGAGGAACTTCGCACTCGAAGTTCGCGAACGAACTTCAATCTAAAGTTCATGAAATGTGCAGAGTGAGGAAACGTTTCAGTTCTCATCGCGAAAGATCTTTTGTTCCTCCGTTTCACTCATATTCGAGATCCGATCCAACCAAATATCTCCTCGGCTTTGTTCTTTTTCTCTAGTGAGTTTTCAATGTTCACGTGAGTTGTGATGTTTGTTTTTTTAAGTTTTGTGCCGCCGCAAAAGTCGAGTTGTAGGAAACATCTGCTGGAATGGCGTGACGCATTGAGGACAAATTCAACCCAGCCTCCCCGGCCACACAGTCATCATGCGGGATGTCATTTAAGGGAGATATCTTTCTGTCTAGATTTCATTTCCATGAAATGCGCAGTTTGCTTTTCGAGAACGAATGTGGTGCAATGATATAGAGTAAGAAAAAGATCTGATTTTATTCGTATACTCGCGTCGGTGATTCGAGTAGAAAAAGTTCGCGATGTTTCATTATCTCATCCCAGAAAGTTCACTCAAGAAACGTTCGCGTGTGAAACTAGCAACTAGCGCACGATGAACTGATATTTTTGTGAGAATTCCAACACTGCACCCCCCTAAAAGTCTAAGGAGTGTATCGAATATAAGCTATCCACATACATTTGCGTAGGCGGCATGTATTTGTGATGGTTTTTTATGTTCTGCATGCTGTGCACTTGTTTGTGCGGTTCAGATTCTGCGTTTTCAAAATGTCGCGTATTGAAAAGGAAGTGAAAATTAAGGTTCTGGACACATGGCTAAGTGAGAAGGGTATTACTGTGCGAAAATTGGCGACGCGGTTTGGAATTCATCATGCGAGTGTTAAAACCATCATTAATAAGTTTGGGGAACACTATTCTTTGGATGAGCTACCAGGAAGAGGCAGAAAACCCGGTTCTTCCAAGGTACTGGTATGGAAAGCAATATGCTCCTGTGTTTTAACGTCAACCATTTTTTACACTACCGGAACTATAAATGCGGAAATCTGTCGATCTAAGTGTCTCCAGAAGAGATGTTTGCCTTTATATAAGAAGCATAGTACACCTCCACTGTTTTGGCCGGATTTAGCGTCGGCTCACTATGCCAAAACCACTCTCAATTGGCTTGCGGAAAAGGGTATAGATTTCGTTGAAAAAAATATCAATCCACCAAATTGCCCTCAGCTTCGACCCATCGAACGTTACTGGGCAATCGTGGAAGAGGTCTCCAAGAAGACTGGTAAGGCAGCTGGGAACATGCAGGAGTTGAAATAAAATTTGGGCTCAAGCGTCCAAAAAATGCGATGCAACACTTGTCCGGAACTTGATGAAGAGCATTCGATCCAAAGTTCGAAAATTCGTGAAGGAATAACTTAAATTTCATCCGGTCTTCATTATGTTCAAGTTTAACATCGTACAATAAAAGATCCCTAGTAGCACACATGTTGCCGTTCAGTTGATATAACATAAATATGACTTTGCTATGTCATAATCAAGTTACTATAACTAATTATGATCGTAGTGTGCTACTTGGGATCAATTTTTTGTATGAATAAAATATCGGTTTTCAACATAATTCGAAAGAAAGTTTGTGGATAGCTTATTTTCGATACACTCCTTAATGTGTTCATCGTAGCATGCTGTGCGTTTGACTGACATATTTCGTTTGTGTACTTGTTTGCACGGTTGAAGTTTTTTGTTTTCAAAATGTCGCGCAATGAAAAAGACGTTGGGTTTTGGACACATGCCTACGTGAAATTGGCGCTCTGCTCTGGAATTCATCACGCGAGTGTAAAATCTGTCATAACCAAGTTTGGGAAACACTGTTCATTGGATGAACTGCCAGAAAGAGGCAGAAAACCCGGATCTTCCAACCATAAACTGGATCAGAATGAGTCAGCTCTAATTCGGAAGAACAAATCAATGTCCCCGTCAGAACCCGTGATGATGAAACTGTAGCTTCCGATCAACCGACCAAAACTCTCCGAGGAGGACCTGCTCCTCGGAGAATTTCAACAGCCAACGTGCCATCAGTTCGTGTGGACTCATTCACAAATGCTAGGTTTATCTCACACAGAATTCCTTCTGAGACAGACAGATTGTTTGAATGTGGATGAAGCCGCTGTGAAACCGCTTATACCGAGTGGTCGGCCATTGTCGTCACTGACATTCAATAGTCAAGAGCTATGGATCCTTTGTCCTGGCCGCAAGGGATCGAGTTCCGGGAGTTCATCGAGGATAATACGAGATCGATGATTTTTTTTTGGAAACCTGAGCAGAACGCGGATACAGGCCCATTGACCAGCACATTGAGCCAGCCGTGTTAACTCGAGAACCTTCTCCCATTCGTCCATTCACCTCTACACTATTCGCTACACTATTAAAACGAACACACTGCTCCTCTCTCTGCTGGCCGGTGAATTCGATATTGTTGTTCTTACGGAAACGTGGTTGCACACCGAAATCGCTTCCGCAGAATTGGCGTGTACTTACTTATCGATGCGACCGCAATACTACTACCAGCAATTTTTGAACAGATGGTGGCATGCTGATTGCAGTAAAATTTGAGCTGAACTGTATTGCTGTAGTGGCTTGTGATAGTCTGGAACAAACGGCTGTTCGGGTTTTTCTTCCGCGATTGTCCCTATTCGTTTTCTGCATTTATCTTCGAACAAACAGCTGTCCAGAGAGCTACGCAAGGCACGTGGAATCAGTTAACCGGATTCAAAGTCAAGCCGACTCTTGTGATGTAATCGTATGCTTCGGAGACTACAATCTACCTAATTCAATCTGGCGATTTGATGAAGAGATTTAGGGATACTAGCCAACTAATATGTCAACGGAACAGGAGCTTGCCCTAGTTGAGTCTATGTTGTCAGCGGGCCTTTATCAGGTGAATGATCTTCTAAACGCAAACGGTAAACTTCTGGACTTGGTATTCGTAAGTGATCCATGTATCATAGATCTCTTCGAGGCTCGTTTGATCTTTGGCAGGCATCTCGTCGCGTAAACACCTAGACTTCAGTCGTTTTGATTACCAAGCCATAAATGCAATGATTGGAACCATCTACTAAAAAACGCTTCTATCGATGCCTCCGTTACCACTTTCTATAGAACTATCCATCAAATCATCCGGTATACATTTTCTAAGCAACCTCGTAGGCCTTCTTAACAGTAAAGCCAACCTTGGTGGACGCCACAATTTCGCAATTGTCGTAACTGCTTACGAAAGATCAGAAAACGGCTCTTCCGCAATAAGAATTCTACGAGCACGAGAGAGTTGAAGCTGGCTGAAGAGGAGTACACTCATCTGCAACAGATTCGGTTCCGTGAGTAAATCGACAGTATCCAAGCAAATTTCAGACAACATCCTTCTCCCTTCTGGACCTAAATCAACACTCGGAAGCGTTCGGCCAGAATTCCCGTTGATGTTTCTTACAAGTCTCAAAGCTTTTGGTCGTCGATCACAGCGGCGAATCTATTTGTCGAGTTCTTCCGTTTCGTACACGACGACAACCCACATTGCGTGGAGAACTATCGATGGGTATCCTGCCGAGCAGCTTATGGTTTCGTTAAAAAGCGGACAACCACGTCGAATGACTGGAGAAGCGGTGTTAGGTTGACACAATCTATGTTGACTTTTCAAAAGCGTTTGACAAAGGTGCCTTACGAATTGGCCATTGAAAAATTGAACAACATTCAGTGTCTGAAATCATATCAGTCTGTGCACGAAGTTTTTGTCAAAGTGCACGATACTAGGTCAAACGTTTTTGATAGTCCTTCCGGTTGCCCGCGGGCAGTCATCTTGGTCTCTTGACATTCGTATTCTTCATCACTGATATGTGTAATAGCCTCAAGTATGGGAAACTGTTCTATGCAGATAACTTAAAGCTGTTTCGCGTGATTAAGTCGCTTGTGGATTGCAGCGTGTCAACTTGGTGCGAAATGAATGGAGATGCAGATAAATGCGGCAAAATGTAAAGGAATGACGTTCACTCGAAGTTAGACTACTGTATGTTTTTACTACAAGCTGAACAATTCGTAATATTCGATTGACCTTTACGTCATACTTGATAGTAAACTACGCTTTACCGAACACACCTCAGTGACAACTGTAAAAGCCATGCTAGGTTCCCTACGCCGAAACACAGCCCATTTTAATGACGTTGATTCAGTGAAGGCCATGTTCTGCGCTTTAGTTCGCAGTGGAATGCAGATTTGGGCCAAGCCGTCCATATCGCTCGTATTGAGAGAGTCCAGAAGCGCTTCATTAGATATGCTATACACGGCCTGTCATAGAACGAAATAGTGAACCCGCTGGTGAGTCGTCGAGCGCAATATCGACTGCAGCAGCCTTCTCAAAATTGTGAGGTTATATGTACCTACTCGTCAGCTCCGAAATCGGCAACTACTATGGATCGAACAAATTATGGCCCGAACAATGCACTGGATTTATGTTGGTGACGTTTCAAAGAAGTTTGTGACAACATTTGTTACTTATATGATACCAGCTTGTAATTTTCCTTAGCTAGGGATGTCAAAAAGGACTAAAAAACCCTTCCAAGTCCATAACATTACACTGCCTCGAAGGAAGGATGTCGAGGTCGATGCCGACAGGTCGATTCAAGTGGAGAAAAAAATGCTGGTATGGCAAGCAATATGTTAGTACCCCTTCACTGTTTAGACCGGATTGAGCATCGGTGCATTTCGCCTAACTACTCTCTATTAGCTCATGGAAATCAATCCGCCAAATAGCCCTCAGCGATCTTAAAAAAAAAACTGGTTGAGAAGCTGAGAATATGCAGGGGTTTCAAAACAAAATTTGGGCACAGGCGTCCAAAAAATGTGACACTTGACCCGGTATTTGATGAAAAGAGTTCGATCAAAAATTCTCAAATTCATGAGAGCAAAATATTAATTTCATCCGGTCTTCACACTGTTCGAGTTCAATCCCTTACAATAAAATATGATTTGTTTGAATAAAAATCTTTTTTTTAAATGATTTGAAAGAAAAATATGTGGATAACTTATGTTCGATACAGTCTTTACGTTTCCGCTGTGACCGCCAGAAGCAGGCGGATATGGTTTAGCGAACGTTTAGCAACCTTAGAGATGGCGGTCATTGTTGTGCGAACGAATAGACGTTCTCTCTCTCTCTCTTGCTCTCTTTCTCTCTCTCTCTCTCTCTCACACACACACTCATCACTATCGTTCCCTATGCACTAGGCTCTCCCCGAAGATTATAGATCGATGGGCATCGGTACGGCAGCTGTGCATACTGCATCGAACATGTCCTGCTTCCGGCATACCTTCTAGAACATACAGAGTAGTTTACCTCAGGCTCCCGCTTTACCGTTGGTATGGCTCTTCTGGTCCTGCGGATACCTCTTGTGCTTCGTAGCTCGAATCACTCCTTATTCCCTTTTAAGACGATGCCCATTGGCATCAGGCCAGTCGTTTTTGCTTTTTCTTGAAAAACTCCGTTTAGGTCATTCCAGGCGACTTACCATATAAACAGGAAACTGGTTGTCGAAGGACCAAATTCTCAGTTTCAGCTTAACTTCGGACCGATGGATGGTGGGAAGGGGGAGGGGGGGATCAGAACGAAATTCAACGCATAGAAGCCGTTCAACGTAAATTCATCAGATTCGCCCTTCGTCACCTCAGATGGAGGGATCCAATCAATTTGCCTAGTGATTCAAGCTGCTGCAAGCTCATTCACCTGGAACCACTCGAGTCCAGACGCAACATGACAAAGGCATACTTCATCAGGGATATTCTTCAAAGCAATATTGATTGTGCATCGCTGCTAAGCCTGCTGGGTATAAACATTTGTCGCCGAAACCCTCGAACACATCTGTTTCTAGGTTGTCTTCCTGCACGAATAAATTCTGCCTTCAATGAGCCCATTCGATGAATATCCCGTATTTTTAACAATTATGTGCTTGAGTTTAATGTGTCTTGGGATACGAACAAATGTGCTTAGAGACGTTTTTTTATGTTAGTCAGTGTTTGCTAGAGTTTAGAATATTATGTTTGTATGTTAGTTTTAAGTTAAACACGATTGTCATTGGGGTGGGTGTTTCACCTGTTGACGAATAAAGATATGATTTCTTAAAAACAAGTGATAAGTGAAAATAACTGCCTTAACATGGTTATGGTCACCCTAATGAATAAATAAAAATATTTACCTGTTCAATTTTTTGTTATAAAGAACAAAACTATCAATTTTCACGAAATTCTGAGACCCGTATATCGATATTTCTCGACTAATTTTTCAAAAGGACGTAAGTCACAAAATGTAAACGCGTTATTCATGGCATGTTATTAAAAAATCATGTATATATGCCCATATTTGATGAACTATTTGATGGACTATTTCTGAAAATTTTAATTAACTTTATACAAAACGGTGTAAAATCACTTTTGCACTTTTTGAGAATAATGTAGATACGCCGCTTGTGTTGAAACGTAACTTGCAAATCATTGTTGTATCATTTGAATGCCTCTTAACAACGCGTTTGTATAAGCGTCAATACCACAAGGCCAAAAATTTAGATTATTTTTAGTGAAAACTAGCTGAACCCGGTGCGCTGCTATGCTTGCAACTAAATGAAGGATAATTTAATGTAACTGGCACTTTTTTGTGGTTTTTTTCCGAATGAGTTTTTTTTCTTGAATAAGCAGGGGTTCAAACTTCTATCAAAACATGCTTCTTACCCGAGTAATACACGTTTTGTGTTTAGGTATCCTGGATAATTGGTAATTGGTAAAAAAATTTGTTTCATTTGTATGGGAGGCCTCCCTTCCAGAAGGGGTGGTTTCTCAAACCACCATACAATGATTGCCTTCAAAATCGCCCACATGCCAAATTTGGTTCCATTTGCTTGATTAGTTCTCGAACCGTCACACGGGGCTCTTCGATTATAATAAAAATTTGAGTTTCATTTGTTTGAACCCCCCGCCCTTTCAAAAAAGGGAGGGGTCTTGAACCACCATAGAAACATTCTTGCCTTCAAAACCCCCCACATGCCAAATTTGATTCGATTTGCTTGAGCCCCCCTTCCTAAGAGAGTAGGGGTCTCAAACAATCAAAAGAACCTTCCCCAGCCCCAAAAACCCCTTCATATAAATTTTCACGTTGGTCGGTTCAGAAATTTCCGACAGGCAGGGTCTGACAGGCAGACAGACAGACAGAAATTCATTTTTCTATTTACAAATCTACCCTCCAAAAACCTCCACATGCCAAATTCGGTTCCATTTGCTTGATTTGTTCTCGAGTTATGCTGAAATTCGTGTTTTATTTGTATAAGAGACCCCTCTTTCAGTGAGTGGAGGAGTTTCAAAGCACAATAGAAACATTTCTTGCCTTCAAAAACCTCCACATGCCAAATTTGGTTCCATTAAGTTCTTGAGTTATTCAGAAATTTGTGTTTCATCTGTATATGAACCCTCCTTTCAGAGAAGGGTGGGGCTCGAGTCATCTTAGAAACATTTCTTGCCTTCGAAAACTTCCACATGCCAAATTTTGTTCCATTAACCTGAAAAGTTCTCGAGTTATTCAGAAATTTGTGTTTCATTTGTATGGAAACCCCCCTCCCGCCCCTTCCAGATGGCGGAGGAGTCTCAAACTTCCATAGAAACATTTATCTCCTCCAAAAACCTCCACATGCCAAATTTGGTTCCATTTGCTTGATTAGTTCTCGAGTTATGCACACATTTGTGTTTCATTTGAGGGGGGCCCCTCTTACAAAGGGCGGAAGGGTCTTGATTTATCTTAGAAACATTTCTTGCCTTCAAAAACCTCTACCTGCCAAATTTGGTTCCATTAACATAATAAGTTCTCGAGTTATTCAGAAATTTGTGTTTCATTAGTATGAGAGCCCCCCTCTTTCAGAGGGCGAAGGGGTCTCGAGTTACTTTAGAAACATTTCTTGCCTTCAAAAACCTTTACCTGTCAAATTTGGTTCCATTTACTTGATTAGTTCTAGAGTTATGCAGAAACTTGTGTTTCATTTGTATGGGAGCCCCGTTCCCCCCTTCCTACCAGAGAGGGAGTAGGGGTCTCGAACTACCGTAGAAACATGTATTGCCTTTAAAATTCCCGCTAGCCAAATTTGGTTCCATTTGCTTTATTAGATCTAGAGTTATGAAGAAATTACAGTTTCATTTGTATGACAGCACCCCTTCTAGGAGAGGGAAGGGGTCTCAACTACCATAGAAACATTTCTTGCCTCCAAAAACTTCCGCTTGCTAAATTTGGGTTCCTTTGCTTGATCAGTTCTCGAGTTATGCAGAAAAATGTGATTCATTTGTATGGGAGCCCCCCCTTTCAGAAGAGGGAGGGGTCTTTTACTATCCTAAAAATATTCCCCGGCCTTAAAAAACCCATGCATACAAATTTTCATGCCAAACGGTCCTTCCGCTCGCGAGTTAAATCGTGACAAAGGACACCCCAACTCATTTCTATTATATAGATAATACGTCGATTTGATAAGTTCGACGTATCTGTGTGAAAAATGACAACTTGACGTAACATTTCGACGTATCAACATTTTCATTCGCAGAATTACGAATCATTTTGACGCAAGTAACATGCCATCTATCAAACTGGCTTATCAAAATGACGTATTATCTTTTTCTATTGCAGACCGTTCTAAGAAACATTTTTCTAAATGAAACTTGAATGTCCACTCCTAGTGTAATTTTTAAGCACGCTAATGTAATTCTTACCAATGTGGTATTCATTGGAATTTAATTTGATAAACATGCCGGTTTCAAATAGGAATAAAAATAAACTCAAAAAGTTCAATGCTGATTTCTCATTTCGTAAAATGTTCTGCGTCCATGAGTACTGTCTGTTTCACATCGGTTTGAAGCATAGAAAGCACTCAAGTCAAACTGACAAAGCGATGAATACGACAAGTTCGTTATAGCAATTGTGACTTAAGCTAATTTTTCATATATAGCCAGTGCATCAATTTGTTGTGAATTCACATTGAGGAGAACTAATCATTCCGTGAAAAAACTTCAATTTGGTTAACATTGTCACTTACGACCTATTGAAATTTAGCTGTATATTGAAAATATTATATTATTTAACACTCGTACATATATACGTTCGCACACACAAACATCTATCGATTTATGCACATACACATTCTCACACACTTAAGAGTAGAAACGCTACTAACATTACCTTTAGTTTGTTTTCAACCTCTGCCAACTGTCACGCAAAATAAAATGAAATATTTTCAATGTACACAATGTACTTTTCGCTAGTGTTTGTGAGACCACTCTGCGAGAACCTAACACAATCAACTCAATTTGACAGCTTCTTTCTTCAACATTGCTTTACCATGTGTACGACAATACGTGAATTAAAGTGTAGAAATGATCCACAAAAGTTTTGTTATGCCTGTGGCAACTATATTTTTACACAACCGGTAAATTTCACTGCTTCGTTGCAAACTGCATAGAGGCATTGTTTTACAATTGATTCCGGAGACTTTGATGAACTGTGCATTCCAAAAGTGTTCTGTAGCTCGTGTAAAACGTGGTTAGCTAGGTGGATTGCAGGTGCAAGGTAAATTGATTTCTTAAGTAACTTTCATATAAACAATACACAGCATCGTAGTACTTAGTACTTTTCTGATCGACATTATCGTACATCATCTAATTTTAATAAGTGTTAATGTCTTACTTACTAACTCACTTATTTGTTATCTCTATTTGTCGCTATTTGTCCTTTGACATGCCCGTCATATGGCGTTAACCGTGTCATGCAACAGATTGTTATATCTGCTTAGCAAAAGTTATGCAGCAAGGATTCCACAAAACAGTTGAGTATCCACAAGTGGCTTCTATGACAAAACTTGTTCTACATTCAAGTTCAGAACCATATCCTGTTCATCCAATTGTTACAAAAAGCAAGGAGGAATTTGTGGAGGAATTCGAGGTGGAATCCGAAAGAAACCCAAAATTGTTCATACAATCTGAATTTAATGATTTGGTGCAAGACCTCGACTGGCCAATCAACGTGACACAACTAAAGTTGATAAAACATTAAAGTTCACACTTAATATTTTATATAAACTTGTGTTGTGAATAACATTTTTTCATCTGATTGTAGGACTGCTCTTCTTTATGAAGAAGCTCTCGAACTATTCAAGATTATTCTGTTGGAATGTTTATGAAGTTCCCGGAGGGAATTTCAATTTTCATGAATTTTCAAAATAGTCATAGTCGATTTGACTACGGATTTGAATGGTGATATACATATGAACAACGAGGTTGTCGCTGATTAATGCAAGTCTGTTAACAAATCAGCACTTAATATTTCGCTATAATTGCTTTTTCTTGTAGAAAATTATGATGTTACGAAGTAAGGTTTAATTAAAAGCTTCAGAATGATTTGAACCATAAGCTTAAGAACTGAACAATTCTGCGTCTTCTGGAAAATATGAAAAAAGTTGCAGTAAACTCAAACTCGAGCCGTCATAAAGCTGAAACCACCTATATCATAATTTATTTCCTAACTAGCTGACCCGGCAGACGTTGTCCTGCATACAATTAAAATACTTATTGGAAAATTGAAGAAGGTATTAGCTTGAATCGCAAGCCTATAGTTATTAGATGGCATTCGATCTAGAGTAGCCTTGCACATTTGAATCAATCCATAGACTTCTCTGCCGCCGTTAGTATTAGTAAGCAGTTTCACTAATACAATCGTTTTGCTGGTTGAAAATAAAAAAAACAAACCGTTGTCAACCTGAACATTTTGACAGTTGATCTCGTGGTTGAAAATAATAAACAAATCGATACTATACGTATAAAGCAGCACGCTAGTGTTTGTGGGATCGCTCGGCGAGAACCTAATTGGGCTCGTGAAGCATCACTTGCAATTGTTGTACAATGTCCCGCTTCATGGTGGAATAATGTTGCTGAGTGGATCTCCTTTGAAATAAATCTGTAGAAATTTATGATCTGCATCTGTCGGTAGCAACATTGAACTCGGGTCTTTAGTAATTTGACTGACGTAGATGGTTTCAGTTCACCGTATGGCATTTTAAACTCTGCACAGTTCTGTCCACAAAACACAAATATTATGATACAGGTGTCGTACAAACGTAGTGTTGAAGCATTCATTCTAGCTCTCGGATGTTACCGCAGAAATGTTAAGAGCTCACTGATCCAGTCAGGCACCAATAGGCAATGGCTCTGTCGTTTCGTTCGGGAACTTCGGCGCACTTAACGATGTGCAAACTACACTCATTAATCCAGTGGCGTGAGTTGACGTTTTACTGTCGTCTGTCAACTTCAGCAGCAGCACGTTAGCAGATTTTTGCGGACAGGCTTGCCTTCGTAATCATGTAGTGTTTTGAAGCTATGTTGGGCACACGACGTCGCCTGAATGGCATGTATGATAACGCTTCTTTTCTATCATTTGTCGTTCTACATCATTCGAGCAGGCCGTGCGATCCGTTGTCGATCCAATTCATTTTTGAGTTGCACGCTGATCGTCGCTTTGCCGCTATTCGAGAGCCTGCCAGAGCTTAGCAGCCGACCGATGTTATTCTGTCTAGCTGGAGGCGTTGTGCAACACTACCAATTGAATATGAACGCAAATCGCAACCAAGTAGTGTCTTTGTAATTTCTCGTAATATACTGATTTTCTACCCATCTGATGTGCCTGGACATCTGCCAGCGAACATTACTGAAGGTAACTCAACAATGACTACAGCCTTATCAGTTCAGTACATTGACATAACTACCTTCAATTTCAATGCCTCGACACAATGCTGTCTGAATGGACTATCAGCATTTGCAAGACGCATCTTCTGACGGGCTTTTTCTCTGCAGTGTACGGAGGGAAGTCTATCACAATGCAACCAGTATATCATCGTGTAGACACCTTCCTAAGCACGATTGTGTATTGGTTTGCGTAGGTGTCCACAGCACTGAGAGAATCGGGCCTGAAATTGCATATCTAAATGTTGATAGGGCCTTATTCTATTGATCTGAACGATCTACATCTGCCGCGGCATCACCTTAATACCAACGCTTCAGCTGTATATGTAAATCTGCGCGCTAGTAAATCACACTGATGTTACTTTTTGCGGTCAGGACATGATGGAAAAAACTGCTCAAAAACCAGTAAGTATTCAGAAGATCCGCGTATGCATCCTATTATTTAGCAAATCTTCGTATGCTGACGAAAAAGAACAACGTTTGAGACGCGTTTTCAATCAAAATTCAAGGAACGGTGTCTACCACGTAGTCGCTGAAAGCCACGTATTTTTTTCCGCAAACTACGTCAAATTCAAACCTTATGTGCCGTCAGCGACTCAGTGTGATGTTTTATACTAAAAATTTTTCATGTAAAAGCAAAGTAGTTCTCTCTGCTCTCTGTTTTTTATATTATTAAATAATTATATTGGTTTCTTTTGATTCCATACAAATCGAAAAATGATGTTTATATGGCATGTTATGATATTCCATACAAAATCACATTTGGTTTTGATACTGTTCCACCCCATTTTAGTAATTTTTCATTTTTATATAAACCTATGGAAACAAATCAGCAAAAGTAAATAAATCGTATCTGTTGTAATTGCTTTATATGCAGACGGTACTTTTATTTTATATATATATAATTATATAATTATTATATTGTTTTGATCGTTTTTTATGTGAGATGTCTCCCCAACCATTTCTAATTCTAAGCATTCAGGCAAAAAATCAGTATATTTTAATTAATATCCACCATACTGACATACTTGTAAATTTCTTTATTAAGTGAAGCCGAAAATTTGGCGGGAAATTGCTGTTTTATGCTGGCACCAACTGGTGGCACTTACCAGAAGCAGTACAAAGCCTCCCAATATTGCGGTGTATATCCCAAACCCGGATGATGCATTTTAGTGTGGTCGCGCCGTTCCCACACCCGTCGAGAGAAAATTTTAAAAGTGTTCAGGTATTTTGTTTCACTCAATGGCTTACTCTACAAGAGGCGAATACTGAAGGTGGTACTCTGATGAACCAGAAGGCGTTATTGTACGTGCATATGGTGCTGAAGGCGATCTCACCCGTCGGCATTCCCCGACAATTTCGCCTGGCAGATCAGCTGAACGTCGACAACGGCAGCAGGTGAAGTGATGAAAGCAAGTCTCAGCCAATGAAGGCTTCCCGATGATGGTTGCATCGACGCGTTCTCGGTGGTATTTGCTTTACTGGCGAAGTAAGTGATAGCACTGCGTTTCGTGGTAGTAAAACTTCGGTGCGCTGGTGCCGCATCAATCGCTGATGTAAGTATTGTCGTAGTTTTCTTCGTCAGTCTTCACTATCACACATTTCATATTGCGGACTGAAACATTGCGCAATCCATCTTCCATACCTTGGTTGCGACATTCTTTCTCTCTTCATAGCCTCCACGTTCTCCAGCCGTAATTTTATCATACCTGATACTTTGTCACATTCATTAAAATAAACGCCTTCCGAAAAACGAAATCCCTTCCAGCAATTTATATTATTGTGGATCGTTATGGTTAAAATTTGGTTTATATTGAGACGACGTGATGATTTCTTCTTTTAAAAACAAGTTTAACAAAACTTCTCCACCTTATTTTCTCGAGCCTTAATGTTGAAGAAATCAATGCACTAA
>JASCZW010011751.1:0-30940 GCA_034211315.2 Aedes japonicus
TTGACCACCCCTATCACGGTTCGAATGCACCCAGCACTCCCCGACTCCAAGATACATCTCCGCACGTTGGTGTTGCTGATCTTTCGGTGAGTCGCGCAAAATAACATTTCGCCGAGATGACACCTCGATCATCATTAACTGCACGGAATCGACCGAAAAACCACTCCCGTTGGAGCCAAATGGAAAAAGCGCCAAAAGCAAAAACCGATATCACATCCCAATCGAAACTGCAGGCGCCCGGAGAGCATTCAAATGTCTAAAAATACTCGGGCACGAGCAGCACGCAAATCCCAATGTATATCGGAAATGGGGAGGGGTGGATGGACCAACGGCGGCGGCGGCGACAAAAGAAAAACATTATCGGTTTGATATACACAAAAACAAATCGCAACATGTGGCTCGCACACTGACTGAATGACTAACCGGGATGGTCCGAACCAGGGATACATCGCTTTCGGGTTGCTCAAATTGAACGTGTTATGCGAGATGTACTCACAGTTGCTCCAAATCGCTCACGTTTTTCGCCTTGTCGTCGGTTGACAGACAGTCGCTGCCACCATCCTCGCCGCGCTGTCAAACGAGGCGATATGAAAATCAGACATAGTGGGCTTGGAAATTGGGAGCATGGTGTTTGTTTGTGTTCGTGTGTGTGTGTGTTTTGATGTGGTAAGGTTTTTCTGGTCTGGCGTTCCTTCCCTGTGCGGTGGAAAAACACTGGGAAACGCATGAATGTGTGTTATTTTCTTTCCGGTGCCGAGGACTTTCACGACAAAAACAGAAAGCATGTACCTTCAACAACCAGTGAGTGCGAAGGGACGAATCAATAAAACTTTATTGCTTTATGATGTTTACGATTATTTCACGATGTCTTGTTAGCATTTTCCCTCGGTCTTCGGTTGGGTGGTGGGATTTTCTAGTGCGTTGGAGGAAAACGGCCCGGATTTTGGGGTCGTTCGGGGATTTTGGCGGAGAATTTTCGGATCTCGAGGGTAGTAGCTTGATTAATCATTATGGCACATAAACGCTATCGGAATCGGCGGGGGCATTTGGAGATTTTTCGGGCGACTTTTCTCCGCACCATTTCCGAAGATCGTTTTACGATCTGCGGTACTTTCGATGGGGGATTTTCGAACCTTTTCTTTTGGATGCAGCAAGGCATTCACTGGACAGCGGCAAATGGTTCACTGGTTAATCGTGGGAAACGACTCCGAGGTTATCCGGAACGTAAAATATGTTTTATAAAATTAAACGAACGGGAGAGCGTTTAGCAGAGAGCTCTGATCTTAATTAGTTTCCAAGCGATGCCTTAACTCAATCACTTCATGCTTGATTGGCCAATTAATTGGAGTTGGCATTTTATGGATTATGGAGTGGAATGAAAAGCCGATTAGCATATCCGTTTCGAGGCCCATCCGGATTTGCATTTTCCAGTCACATGTAATGCACTGTGGCGATGTTAAGTTAGTTATTAAAATCAAATCACAGCATTTCCATAGGACTAGGGAGGGCCTGAGGAAATGAGGGAATTAGTCATAAAATGCAGCGTGTGATGATGCGAATGCAATGAGGTTATGTATCGGGTCGTCTACTGAGGAATATGAACATCTAACCAGAATATTGGTCCAAGTAGTTCAGTGTTTTATTTAAGTTACTATTACAATTTGGACATGAAATGGTTACCGGCACTGAAATTGATGATTAAATATCAAATATTGTTGTCGAAATTTCCATTTCAGCTAACATATCCAAGTACCCGGACTGCTTCATCCGAACGGAAGGGATGACCAGCAATGAAATGAAATCGGTCACAACGGCCCGCAGAAAATAAATAAATATTAACTCCACTTTCGTACGCGATGCAATAACCTGAACTCAACAGCCGAGTAAATTCCACCCGATATCGATAAACCGTTTCCACAATTATCCTGGTCCTGTTCCCCGTGGTCACGGATGATTGCCAATCCTACCGAAATGTTCATTGTTGTGGAAATGAGTACGCAGCAGATTCGCGTGGATGACGAAACGCACAATGGCCTACTATTTTTAGGCCGTGATCCCATTTCCGCCCCACACGCAGCACGGCCTACTTCATACGCTGGATTCGACGCCGGATGAAGGGACTCATTTCGGTAATCAACGCAGAAGAAAGCTCGCATCGGTTATGTATGTAACATTCATATTGAGGATTTTCCTCTTTAATAATTTCGAAATGCATGAATTGAAACTACTCTACACATTTCGTATATTATTACGAAGCCGGCAAAGGAAACTGACTTGCTGGCACCTAAGCTGAACCCTGCGGGATACCACTGAATATTGTATTATGCTCATGTTTGAGTGTGTGTGAGTGTCCGTACAAACAGCCTTATCCAAGGGACCGAGAATTTTGCAAGTAACGAGAACCGATGAGGTTTATTACTCTCAGGTGAAATGTGGGGAATGCGGTGGTTAGCAGCGGACGACCTCGTTGCCTCTCGCAGATCTTCCTTCGGCATTCCGGTCCCCCCTTCAGTATGTCTCTATGCAAATGAGCATGATGCCCAAGTGGGCACAAAAGGAGCACGGAAAGTGTGCTGCGGTTGGTTCTGCCAGGCCTTCCGACTAGAGAATAAAAAAAAGGAATGTAAACAAACAACCACCATCACAACAATGGCAGGAAATACAATATCTAAAATTAACGGAAAGATGGTTTTGCTTCCTCTTGGTTGAGAGCCTCCAGTCGGGCTCGTTCTTTCCGTTGTATTCTCTCCCCTGGACATGAGGAAGCGTATGAGTGCTATAAAATATTACCAGTTCATTTGAAAAAAAGGGCAACTACCGGTCTGTCGGTTGGAATGTCGATCGGTAGGAAGCTTCCCAAAGGAACGTCGATACATGACAAATGAAACCTTATCAATGCAGAGTGAACGTGCCTTCCATATATTTAGCCGAGTGGAATGACAAGTATCTCATCATCGTTGTCATCGTCATTGGGTCGGTGCTAAATAGACATAGTAGACGCTTCTGGAGCGGAAAAAGCAAAAACAGCCACTGAGCTGCTCGCTCCTCGACCCCGTCTTGGCCAACGTGGAAGCCACCATCTGCCTGGCAGGGTTGCCATATGCACAGATTTATCCCGATCGACACAGATTAGTTTAATTGTTTTCATGCAGAAATTTGTACTTAAAAATGGTGGCAGCAAGCCGTGCTTTGAAACTGACGTGTTTTGTTTTTGCTGCGTTGTCAAACATTAATTCGTAATTTAACTCAAACTAACAGTGAAATCATGAAATTTCCGCGTACTTTTAGAAAGCCGTAGTGAATACAATCGTTTCCCTCCCGAACTGTGTGAGTGTTGGTAGTATATCCACGTTTATTTGGGTTTTATTGTGCTTCGCTCCGCACCCGGGAGAAGAAGATTAGTTGTTTATTGTGGTAGTATTGTGACATCCGGACATGAATTATTAAGCTTGAGTATTGTTTCGGTTTGTCGAGAGTGAATCGGTGATTATTAGCAGTTTTGAAGTTCGATATGGAGCCGCCTCATAACGGGGGTTTTGATTATTGTAGGAGTGTGAAGTGAAAAAAGAAGATGACCAGTGCATGTAGAAAACAGCCCTTTGCTGGTCAAAAGCAGCAAACGAAGACAACGCGTATGTGCACGTGAAAGGCTGCCACATAATTTCAGATGCACTCACTACGTGGTGTACAAGGTTATGTTATGCAAGTTGCATATCTAGCGGCCGGTTTAGCAACGTTATTTTTCACGTTTATTTTGTCGCGAGTGCATGAAATTAATTACGAATCTGCGTCGATTTTGTTATTTTTACAAATGAACAAGCGAGTGTTATTAAGGAAGTGGGTATGGGTGAGATCTATCTGATTACAATTATGTAACAAAAGCCTTATTTTTAAATATTACCAAATAAAACGCTCTCTTTCTCTCTCTCTCTCTCTCTCTCTCTCTCTCTCTCTCCCTCACACACACACACGTACATTAAAAAAAATTGCACACCTCTCATTTTGAAGATGTGTGCATCATGCCTCTATTTTGATTTTGAGATTAGCACTTCCGTTATCAAAATGTCGTCGAAGAAAGAGAAGTAACGCATCAAAATTTTGCACGTGCACTCATTGAATACGTTTGAAAATTTATCGTATCTTTGTAAAGCTCAAAAGGCTATGGTAACTTCTGTGCATCTTAAACTCTGAACTCAAGGTCAGTTTTTATGAGCTGGAACATCCCAAGATACTCTGATGGTGACCTTACGGAAGATTCGTATCTTTTTATAGGTTATAAAGCTACTGGTACGGCTGTAGATTCTAACTTCTGAGAGATTTTCGGTGAACTGGAACATCCCAAGATCTCATTATATTTTTTAACCTTCCAGAAGACTCACTTAATTTTATCAAAAGCTACAGTTACAGCCTAAATATTGTTACTCTGCTTTTACCGAAAAGCTACAGTTACAACCGTAGATTTTTAGTTTTGAACTCCAGGATTGTTTGGATAACCTAGACCATCCGAAGATTATCTCATAATGTATGTTGTTCTTTCTAGATATTTAGTGAATATGTGTCAATACACAGCGTAGCTTTGTGTAGTTTTGTTACAACTTTAGGTCCTACTTTCTGACCTCTGACCTTTCTGAATATATTTGAATGTATAATTTAACTTCGTATTGCATAAAACTTACTGTTACAACTGTAAATCCTCAGTTCTGAACGCCAGAATTTTGACCATCTCGAGATTATCTTCTTGTGTAATTTTACGTTCGAAAATATTCACTGAATATGCTTGAATACGTAACGTTACTTTGTATAGCCTAAAAAGCTAATGTTACCACCATTGATTTCAAGTTCTAAACTCCAGGATAGTTTGGCTAACCTAGAGGATCACAAAGTTATAAAATAAAGATTTTTGTCTTTCTACAAGATTCATTTAAAATTATTGAATATAAATAGTAGCTTGAAGTAGCCCAAAAAACTACTGTTACAACTACTGTAATAAATCTTATATTTTCAACTTAAGGGCAGTTTGGATGACCTAGCATTTCCAAGGATTGTCACATTATGTCTGTTGGCTTTCCACTGTATTTAAAGAATATTGTTAAATGCATATTGTTCTTTTATATTCTCCAAAAGCCTACTGTTACAACAGCAGATCTTATGTTCTGAACTCAAGGACATTTTGGATGACTTAGATCATCCCATTTTATCACAAAATGTTTTTTTTTCACGTTCGAAAATAATTACTGGATATGGTTGTGTATTTTGTGTTGCCCAAAGAGCTATAGTTACAACTGTAGATCTTAAGCTCTGAACTCATTGACAGTTTGAATAACATAGAACATCTCAAAATTATCAAATAATGACTGTAGACCTTCCAAAAGCTTCATTGAATATGTTTGAATACATTTCTGAACGTTATATAGTCCTAAAGGCTACTGTTACTATAGTAGATCTGAAGTTCTGAACTCAGGTACATTTTGGATAACTAAGAACATCCCACAGAGATACGAATTTAACGTTTATCAACAAGTATTTAAAAATTCGTATGCATATGTGCTATATTCTAACACAATCCTCCCCACTTATTTTTTTTATTCGTTAATTATCGAGATTTTCAGCCCTGGGCTGTTTCATCTCCCGTCATAGTCACTTAAATACCTTTCGCGTATTTGCGTAACTTGTCCGGGGGTGAGATTCGAACTCATGACTTTGGCGTGAGATATATGGATGTTAACCTCTACGCCGGGGTCGCCCCCAATCCTTCCCACTATTAACAAGGCTTTTTTTTCTTGAACTTCTTCATATTCAAGAGGTACTAGGGCGTCAATTAGGCCTTAAACTCATATGTTTTATTTATTTTTCGGTTAGAAAAATTGATATAGAAATAATTTGTTGAAGACAGCGTACACTTTGATTCAGTCTGTGATTTTATACAGCCATATTTCTTTTGGAGTTATATATGATCCCATGTACCTGAAAGGGTTAATATACTTTTTAAGACAAGGTTTAACATTTATGAACTCTTCAATAGTGTCTAGCCAACAATGTTTTCTATTGAAATTGATGCGTAGAAAAATTTCCAACCGATTGGTGCATAATTTTTGAAAATCTCTTGCGAAACGACTGAGATTTTAACGCTCAAAACCTGACTACTTTTCGTGACGGTCAAAATGCGATAATTGTACCTCAATATAGAAAACAAAGACGTCGTCCTACGTCAAAAATTATAAGGAATTACAGGAGAAGTTTGTTTTTCTCACCCTATTCTTCAGAGTCCATTATTTGAAGGACGCGAATAAAGTGAAGAATAAGTTTTTCTTGCAGTAGCCTTAGAGACATCTTGAAACAACGAAAAGTATTCAAAACTAAAATACAAACTACAAAATTGGTGAGAAAAGTGTTACCGCAAAAGTTTAAGACCAAATTGCTGACAGATGAAGGCCTTCACTGCTTTGAAGTATACGAAAATGAGCCTTTACCGATGCTTGGTGTAAAGTTGGTCTTGACAAACTCTGTGTTGCTAAAAGGAGCAAATCGAATCTTCCTTTACCCATTTACACCTAGAGATACAAAGAAGCAGCAGCTAAAATTAAGGCAGCAACGAATCCAAAAATCAACATATTACCCACGACTTGTAGCAAAACAAGCGAAGCTGAGCAGAAAATAAGCGGATGATAAGCTAACTGATTCGTTGATTCTCCCCAAATTGATATTGGGCAGAATGAAAGCAACAGCGGTAGTAACTGGAGTTATCGCAATCGCATCCTCAAGGCTTGTGGGCTTTTGATCAGATGGAGCATTGGTACACAGATAAAAAGAAACGATGTTTTTTCTGCGCTATCTAATGCACATAAAGGGATTGCTAGATATTGCAGATTTCATGTAAACTTAAGTGTGATAACGCCTGAATCTAGCCTATTGCATGAAATATTGCAAACATTGTTGTATGGTGCATGAAAGATTGCAAACAATTTCGCTGTTGACGCCTTCCTTGGCCTTGAATTAAACGAGGGAAAATATTACGCGCTTGTTAAAGTTAATTATTCTTTTCAGTGTAGCCCATTTTCTGACCGAACTGGCAATAATCTGTTATAACGTGACTGTCCTCATTTGTAAACTATCAAATGCACACTTTGGCTCTCTGTGCAAGTTACACATCCGAAGAGCTACTATTGTTTCAGGAACAGTTACTTGTCCTGCAGCCTCAAACTATCCAAGGAATAACAAATGATACAAAGTATCTTGGAGTTGATGCCCTTGAGAGATCTGCATCCATCCATGGCACAACAATCAAACAGCACAGCGCATTCTCTGTCATCTTAATGGCCCGATGATGCAGCCATTTCGTGCCCCTTATCAACAATGCGGTCGTTGTCTTCCACTCAGAAATTCCGGAATTCCGGAACATGTGCAATAAGCTGAAGTCCCTGCTATTGACTATCCTTCCAAATATTTGTAACGACGATGACCTTAAATACTTGAAGGATTTTGAAGTTTATGATTTCAAGAAAAATCTTTGTAAAAGTCGCAAATATTAATCGGGAAAGCAGCAGGTTAAATGCTCATATCCGGAACTCTCGATGGTACCAGGAAAGAGCTGTTCTACTCGATCTGCTCACTAACAAAAAAGCAATGATAATATCCATGTGTCCGACACATGCATTTTTGCAATGCGAGCAACAAATGATAGGTAAGGCTTGTTCGCGACAAAATCTTGACATCACTAAATAGGTATCAATTTTGGTTGATACTACGAACCTTTAGATTGAAGATGGCGTCAAAAGAAGAGCAAGTGCGAAAAGCAATTGTTTGAGGCCACAATGAATATCTGGATCTGCCAAAAAGAAAACTTGCAAAAAAGCTTGGTTTTCGTGTAACCACTGTCCATAACGTTCTTAAATCTTTCGACACACGTTTGATAACAGCCAGGAAGGCTGGGAGCGGAACAAAAACGGAACTCAAGAACCACCAGAAGGACGTGAAGGTGAAGCATATATTGCAGAAGAGACCAGATCTTTCGGTAGGTACTGTGACTAGAAAAATAAACATGTCCCCAACTTTCATGCATACTTTCAAGCGCCGGCAAGGTTTGAAGTCGTTCAAGGTGAAAACTGTACCAAACCGTAATGATAAACAGAACGTGACGGCGTAAACCCAGGCTCGCAAGTTGTCTCGCGAATATTTGACGAAGTTTTCCTGCGTGATAATGGACGTAGATACTTATGTGCTGGAAGACTTTAAGCAGTTTCCCGGAATGTCTTAGTATACTGCGTAGAGGAGCATTTCAGGAAGAAGAAAATGGCCAAGTTTCCCAAAAAATATTTGGTTTGGCAATATGCAGCTGTGGTCGAACAAGCCAAAGCATCATCACTTCCGGAACGGTTAACAATGAAATATACCGTGAAGAATGCCCAAAGAATCGATTCTTACGCCCTGATTTAACATCTTGTCACTACGCCAAAGATGTTTTGGAATAGTATAAAGCAAATAGAGTCCATGTTGTACCGAAAAAGGCGGATCCACCTAACTGCCCGGAGTTGCGACCTATCGAGCGGTATTGGGATCTCGTGAAGAGAGAACTCTCTAAATATAAACAACAAGCTACAACTAGAGAAAATTTTCGAAAATCTTCGCAAAAAGCAGCTAAATCGGTTGCAGAGAAGTCTGCACAGCCCCTTATGGCTGGAGTAAACTCAAAAGTTTGTAGTTTCTTCATGCAACCTAATCAAGTAATTGTAATGAGTTTTAAGATGACCAATCATGCGCAATTAAATGAATAAAAAATGCTTCTTGGATTGAACTAACAGCAAGATGTTGGTTTTATTCCAAATTTAATCTGTTCAGATTTTGTCGCGAACAAGCCTTATTTGTAACCACACATACCTCCTGTACACATAACCTCTGTGTGTGACCACACATACTTTTGATTTGTCACATAAACTTCATCTGCGTTTCTAGGAGGGTTCTGTATTAGTGTGTGAACACATCAAAAATATTTCAATGGATTTTTGCCAATATATTTGTGTGGATTATATACCTTGCTGAATACGGACACCATAGGTGCCATCCTAAGATCCAAAATTTACATGAAAGGGAGAAGAGGAATTGATCAGTTAAGATGAAACTCCCTTGAATCCTCAGTATTCAACATGCGTGTAGTAGTGCAAACACTGTTTTGCTGTTATTTGGTAGAATTGGTGCATCATGAAGAAAACGGTCGTGGCTGCCAGTAATTTTAATTTTTCTTAATGGATTATAGTACATCCATATAATTATTCCACACCATTTTCAAATTCTTAAAAAAGCATGAAACCTCAAAAAACGAATCCTTCTGAAAGGTTGGGGGAGTCAGGGGCATAATAAGCAAGCTAAATGTTAAGCCATACATCTTGTTGAATACAAATATGGGTGAATTTTAAACGTTAATGTTCAGTTCTTATTTAAATCATACACTAACGAATGCGTCGTTGATTAGATGGCTGATGCATACAATGTATTTTAAATGTATTAAATTGCACATCTGCGATAATCAATGGAATTTTTGCAGTTTGAAAATTGATTCCAGAGACCAATACACGTCATACTGAACTCTGACAACCAACATCATGCAATTGCCACATTTTTGTTAATCTTTTCACAGGAATCAACTTGCAAGCTGTTTACTTATAATACTGATCCCCTATTTAAAAGTTCTTTGAAGTTACTTGGGTACTTACCTCAAACACAAAGAGATATTATTTTATTTTGCAACTTTAATAAGGATGAAAGGATTTGTTTTGCGTTACTTATATTTCAATGAGGAGCAATGTTAAATTAACATATGTATTCACTCTATGTTTTACCAGAAGCGACAGACAGAAACAGTTTTTCAGAACGATTGTTCCAAAAAAACAATTGTACTTTTTTTTTAAATTTTGTCCTAAAGTACGATTTATTAAAAATGACTTCATTCATGACGTAATCAGTATGATCGTTACTGTTCACAAAAATGACTATGCATTTAGGTACCTTACAGATATTCATAAACGCCTGGGCTAGGTTTACTAACGTTATGTGTAATGTCGAAAGATTTGCCGACAGATTCTTCTCCGGAACTTATTTCTCTTTGAAATTCAGCATAAGTTGACGATGAACTAAAACCACTGTTCCACGGATTTTTGAATTTCCGAGTTAAGCGATCAACAGCACTTTTAATCACTTTTTTAGCCCGTTCACGAAAAACTGCCGCTTTTCTTCTTTTACAAAGACGTGGCATTTTTTAACTTCGTTAACCAAAACGTTCATCAGTCCCGCACACTCGCGCAAACAGTTGCTGACAACACTGCTCTCTGCAAAGCTACGCACAGCTGAGTGTGAATTAGAAAAAAGCAAAACGAGTAATTTTGAGACCGGGTGCACAAGTTTTGCACCATTGTCGTTAATTTAACAGTTCTTTCGCCAACTGTTTTCAAGAGCGCGATGATAATTGATCTCTTAGTGAAAGTAAATAGTATTCAGGTGGTTACGGGAAGTGGAAATACAGTTTATTGTGAAAAACTAATAGGCAGATCCTGGTTTTAAAAAGGTAAACAACGACGACGAAAAATTACCTACTCTGTGGAAATGAACACCAGTTGATCGATTCAGAGTGTTTTTCGAAAATTAAACAGCGTAAATTGATTTAATATGGTGTTCTGCTGTCCTATTAGCAGTATCGTGTAAGGTAAGTGGATTAATTTAGAATATTTTGTTGAACAAACACAAAGTGTCCTAGTATGGATGAGGAAGCCATCACTCCTGCCATAAGGGGATTCCATCGAGTTAACATCACAACTAAAATCCGAATTTATGTACTCACATCATAACAATGATTGATTGAATAGGCCGTTTAGTGTAGGTTTATCAAAATAAATGTGCTTTGATGAGTATATATATCATTATAAAAAAGAAGTGCATTAGCGTTCGGGCACCTGAAATTTTTTATTCTGTTTTTACAAAGTTTGAAGTAATGATTTCTGGCAAGTTTATCTGCAGTCACACACCGATAAAAAAGATTTTTTGTGGCAAAAATTAAAGTTGGAATCGAAAACAATTATTTGGCAACCCTGCCACCTGCCGTCTGTTGTTGGTTGTTTGCAGAAGTTGTTATTGTAGGAAATATCCACAACCCCTCGCCACTCTGCGACGGATGGGACAAACCATGACATACTGGGTCGATGTTTGATCAAAAATTTTTGCTCATTAGATGGATGGAAGTGCTCGGGACCGTATGGTTGGAATCAAAGATTCAAAGGAAAAATATCCACCTAACAAGTGGCTCTGATTTTGGATCTTTTCCAAAGCGATGCAGTGGCGGAAAATGAGACCATTCCGATGCAGAATGAGAAATTTCCATTCCACCACTCATTGTAACATTCTAATCCAATCACACCCCGATTGACGTGTTCCGGAAACTTGGAAATTCAAAACACACGTTCGGAAAATGAGGGTTGCGCAGGGCATAGTTTACCGCTGATTGAACCCATTCCGTGTCGTAATTAATTAGCGACTGTGTAGCACCGCACAATAGTGGAAAATACGACATTCCCCGTTGGCACAAGTGGGTGCGAGTATTTCCATGTACTTTGCGTGTTTGGCAGCAATTGGCTCCGGCAGGGATATAAAAGGATTGAGTTATCTAAACTTCTCCTGCGGCGGTAACAATCACATCACCGCCATAATGTTGCATACATATTAGAAACAGCCGCGCTCACGTCATGAACCATGGGTTGGTAGCTGTCTACAGCTGGAACCGACGTTAATTGGAATGGAAACTCTTTTCAAATGGATTCCATTCCCCAACAACCGAAGAAACAATTAGTATCGATTGAACCCGCAAAGGCAGAGTCAGTCCATTCGCGCTAAGGTTGCACTTTTCTCGAGTAATTAATTCACAGTTCAGCACGTCAGCGTCATTAATCAAAGTAACTCAGTAATCCCGTCCAATCAGTAATCAATCCATTACGGACCTGCCATTTCCATGCAAGGTTGCTTTGTTTTGCGATTTGCTATTCAAATTTCGCTCCCGATCGATGCATTATCAAAATGAACTAAATTAGTCGGTGGAAATGTTGACCAAGCATCAAGCATAAACGCAAACAAACAAACAAACAAACAAATAACCACATTATACGGAGCTTAACGGCCACACGCAGTGTCATGAGAGCATGAGCTGGCACAGCAAATAGCATAAATATCTTGATCGTTATTTGGCGAGGAGTGTTTTTGCCAGCCATTTTATGACCCCGGTCTGTATGAGCCATATTTTGGTTTCGGATGTAAAAATCACGGATTAGTAGCTGTAAATTGATCAACATAAATCCGGATTGAATGGCACGGGGAAAAGTGTTTGATTGCCTTTGGCGGTATTTTATCTGTTTTTCACCGTCGATTCTTCGCCTATTCTCTAGTGGAGTGGTGAAAAGCTGGTTCGACTGCCAGTTCATGTCGATGATGATGATGATGATGATGACGACGATGACGTCGCCGGGAGAAATGCTCGGAAGGACGAAGGAAATCAGTGGAAGAAAGTGGTATGATAAATTCGTTTTTATCATGCTGTGAGGAAGAGTAATCTGAATAGAGATTTGTGTTATGGGATATTAAATTTGGGGACAGAAAGGAGGGGGGGAGGTGGAGCGTAGTCAATTCAATTCCAGCTTCAAATTGATTTTGATGTCATTTTGTGCGGTTTGCAGGTTGAAATCAAAGGAAGTCTATTAATCCCGGCCCGGTATGGTTCATGTTGGATCACAACAGTGGCTTAACTTTACATTGAATTAAAAGTTTGCGTTTAATTTTCTGAAGTTGATCGATTTTTTGGGGCAGGTTTTGCAATCAGTGCCTTGGCTTTTCATAAAATATTTATGAGTAGTGAAAATAATTTTTAATCAGTGCAATGACGATGTTTACGTTTTTTAACTCTAAGTGCGGGTCAAAAATCTCCTGCCACTGTTCTATTGATTTTCAACCGGTTAGCATGAATTCAATTAGACGCAACCTAAATATCTTCTCTCCTGACGATTTTTTTAACATCTGGTATTATTGAGCGATTTTGATTTAATCTTGAGCAAGGTCAGGTCGATAAACTGAACACATGTCTGTGTGTGTAAGTGTGTGTGGTGTATGTATTTAACGAAATTTCTAACTAAGTTTTCCACTCAATTACTGAACCGATTCGAATAAAACAACCGTCAAATGAGAAGTACTATAGTGCCATACGTCCTTTCTGAACTCAAGTAACACAGAAAACATCTTTTAAAAATTATTAATAACTGTTTGTTTTAGAAATACATTGTGAACGTATTGCAAAACATGTCTAGTTCGAATCAGTTTCCATCTCATTTATTCTAAAAATCAATCTGACTAATGATTGAGCTAAAAATACTTTTTTCATTACTGGAAATGATTTATACTTTATTATTCTTTTTAAAAACATTGTCCCGTACATTTGTAAAACAGTACAAGATTCAATGGGTAGTTCTAAATACTGTTGAAATTACATTACACCAACCATGTTAATCAAAACGTGATTTTTCTCATTAAGATGCATTTTTTGTACAAAATTGTGATTTCACTGCCAGAAATGACTTTTCAACAATCAAAGTTGGCTTAGCAACGAAGCTACAAACTTATCACGCCAAGGACTTGTGTACAAATCCCACGCCTTGCGATGTTATATGTTTGTATGAGAATGATTTTTTGACGTAGGACTACATCTTTCTAAACTGGGTTACAATCTAAAAAAGTTCTGCGACTGCCACGAAAAGCGGACAGGTTTTGAGCGTTAATATTTCAGTCGTTTCTCGAAATAACAAAATGTTTACCCCAATCATTCGGAAATATTTGTACGTGTCGTTTCCAGTATAGAAAACTACTGATTTTCAACATTAAACTATTTAAAGTAACGCATATAAAGTGATGCCTTATAATTTCGTTTTACAGACATGCCTCAACACAACCAAGTGGATTAAACCAAGCATGCCTTGTTTTAACATCTTGACCCATTGTCTTTATACGCAGTACATTTGGTACAGTTGTGATTCCTAATTCATTCAAAATGAAGCCGTATGAGTTGCGCACAGGTGTAATTGAACTTTTTAAAAAATGAAAAACTGTTTGCAAAGACCCTGAATATCGCATAATCCACAGTGAGTGACGCAATAAAACAATACCAACACGTTGGAACGCTAGATGACCGCGTATGGAGAGGAAAAAAGAGCATCGTTCGGACTCCCCAAATGCGCGAGATTATCCGGCGACGAATCAAGCGAAATTCTTCGATTTCCATCCGAGAGTTGGCGAAATCACTAAAAATTTCAAAATCTTCCGTAGGATCCATAGTTCACGACGAAGTTAGTAGTGCACGACACTGAAGAAGTCTGCTCATTGTAGACGGAATACGCGTATCTGTCAAAGGTAAGCAAAGTAAGATGGAGTTAAATGGAAAATACTAGTTTTTCTTCTTTTTTCTAGTTAGCTTCAGTAATGTAAACTGTGTAAGAATCATTACTGGAATGACACCATGAAAGCAAATCGGTTGAGAAAAGCTAAGGTTCATCGATGCAAAATCGAGCAGCATCACAACCACCAAAATGATCGGCAGTTGCTTCCTGCTAGATCCAAAAATCGTGGAAATATTTCAAGGAGTCATCATTCCACTTCTGTCGTGGTTTGGGCAGGAATAACTCGTTCCGGCAAAACCACTTCATCGACAAGAGAGTGAAAGTGAATCAAATAATATATCAGAAGCTACTTACTGACACAGCTTCTTCTTGGGCATCGCAGCATTTTGGCAATAATGAATGGATTTTTCAACAAGACTCGGCGCCGGCTCATGGAGCAAAAAAGACTATTAGTCTATGCGAACTCATTTTCCCAAGCTTTTCAACGAAAGATCAATGGCCTTCTAACTCATCGGATTTGAATCCGATGGACTATTCGGTATGGTCCATCTTGGAGTCAAGACACTACAAAACCTAAAATCGTCTCTTTTAATGGTTTGGGAGCACATATCTGTCGAAGAACTCGCGGCCATCGTGGAAAACTTCTGCGCAACGTTTGATGGCGCACCTCTCAGCATGAGGCGGCCATTTTAAAATGAACAAATAAAACTTGTTATTTGCAAACAAATTGCTATAACAAACAATACATATTGATTTTTCAATCCACTAATAAAATTGTTGTACGGATAATATTCGAACACCCTGTACATGCCAAGAATTCTATTCCTATCACAGACTTCAAATTTAAGCAAGGAAGATCTCATATACAGCAGTGAACGATAATAACAGGGGTACACCTTCGCAAGATGCTCCATTCGCTCGGCAATGAACAAATACTGAATTGACGGTGACAAATACTCTGGAGGGTGCTTTGGCGACCAACCAATGATTATGCAGTCAGTATACCAAGCCAGTAGTGAAGTTGGACCCAGCTGGTTGGCGCTACCACGAGCGAAATAAATGTGTTCTTGTAGGCAGCCATTTTTCGGTAGGGCGGTTGAGTGGTATAAGCCAACATTAGTATGACATGTTACCAGTTTGGTACTAGTTAACAGATAGTTGATTTCAATAATCTGATAAGAACTGTAGCAAATACACTAGTATTGCTGTGAATACTAATGAAGTATTGCTGTGAAGGTTAGTAAAGATGCGAATATGCCATACGTCAGGTCCAAAGAAGTTTGGTCAAACATGGACCATTTATAATCTGTCCTTTTCAGGACGACCAATTTGATTTTCCCAGCTAAAGAGTTTGTTTGGATTGGAATATATCTAACATACCATTCCAAATTCTGATCAATTGAAGCCATCAGTGGTGGCTAAAAAGCTTCAGCTTTTCTTTCGCCGAATACCTTAGATCCTTTGTATTTTGGAAATTTGAACGATTTCTATATTATTAGGAAGCGCAAATATGAAACAAGCTTATACCACGAGCAGCTTGCACAATAGAAATCTTACAAATGATGACCGTTACGAAAACAAAAGATTATAACACTTATTAAACATTGCTTCATAGTTCTACGTCACCTTTGCGTACAACCTCATTGGGTTGTCCCTTGTAGTTTTTTTTTTTTTCATTTTATGTTTTATAAGGCTTTAATTTGCCGACATTTAAATCATATTAAGGTATGATACACTTCTATTGATGACCTGTCATTTAACAGGACTTTCAACGTGTTTAATACAAGCTGTGTAGCCTGATTATTTTATTGGAAACTTCACTGGTCCCAAAGATACCGTTCAAATGCCCTCCGCTCGTTTTCAACTTGTATCTTTCAATTTCAAAGCCTGCCGTCACGCTAAACGGAACTATCAATACTTTCTCTTTTTCTATTCGTTCTAGCAATAAATTACTGTCCACTCCTAGAGCCTATCATGTAGGTGAGAAATTATCTGCTTCTGAAAAATTTCGTCAAATAAAGAGTTTGTTTTGACATGCGTTCTTCATCGGGAAGTCAACATTGGATATGCAAGGTAAGAAATACGCCTAACCGTTATATTTTTTGCAGGTGAATTCAACAAGACTGGATGCCAGATTTCTTTTCCGAAGATTATTGAGATATTTTTCAAACAACGCAAACTAATATGACCATGTCGGTAATATATAAACTTTTCGACATTTCAATTGGAAAAATTGGAAATTGTACCAAAATTTGGAAAGTTCAGCTAGATAAATCTAGAAAAAGATCTCGAGATAAAAAAATGCCCTAAATTTATGGGAAGATCTGCGGTCCTCCTTACATCAAGTATTCTAAACAAAGTTTCCATTGACAGCCAAGTCATAAATGTCATGGGTGTATCAAACTTTCAACAAAATACCAGTAGATTGGCAAAGTTATCCAAAACTTCCGATAGCTTGTCGAAAATCATGTAAATTTTCTTAAAAACATTTAGAAAGAACTTCCCAAAACTTTTGGATTGAACTCCTTCGAAGTTTATTCTCAGATGCTCAGGAAGAAATTTCGTAGAAGTGTAGGAAAAAACTTTCCAGAAATTCAGGTGGAGGCTTTCCAGAGTTTCAGTAAGCCATTTTTTTGAAGTTCAGATAGAAACTTCCCAGATGTTTAGGGGCACTTCATAGACGTTTTGGAGAGCTTCCTAGAAGTTCAGAAGGAGATTTTACAGAACTATTGGAAGAGGCTTCTTTGAAAAAACTTCGAAGGCTAGGAAAAAAAAATTCAGTAGAACAATGGGTAATTTTAAGTGATTCGGGCAGAAATATCTCAGAAATTCAACATCAAACATTCCCGAAGATCAAGATCATACTTCTCAAAAGTACCAGAAAAAGCATTCCTTAAGTTCAGGTGAGAACTTTACAGTTTTCCCGAAGAAACTTCCCAAAAATTTAATTGGAACCTCCCAAAGGTTCTGGAAGAAACTTCCCAGAAAAACTGGATTTATTCTGGACTGGACTTTCCAGAAGTGTAGAGGGTACTTCCTTGTGAGTCTAGCAGCAATTTCTCAGAAATACAGGTAAAAACTTTTTTGAAGTTTAGGAAAAAAAACTGCTCTAAAGTTCAGAAGAGGCCTTCTTAGAAGTTCCTTAAAATCTTCCAAGAAGTTCTGGAAAGAAATTTTCTGAAATGTTGTAGATATTTTCATCGAAGTTCAGGATGGAAATTCACAGATATTTAGAAAGAAACCTTTTCTCAGGACAAAAAAAAAATACTAAAGGAGTTCAAGGAATGAAGGAGTTAGGAGCAAATTTCAGAAAAATCCAGGAGCAGATGTTCAGAAGTAAATGAGGAAACTTACCAAAACATAAGGAAGGAAGATCAGCTTCGAAGAATATCAGAAAAAAATTCCCCAAAATTCAAGGGATAATCATTGGCAAACCGCAGAAGCAGCTGATACAAATTTTATTCAAAGGACCTTAAAAATATTCATTGCCCAAGACGCCTTATTAAAATATGGTAAATACTACCACTATCTCCCTGACCGTACGGAACGTTACTATGAGCTAGGACACAAACTCATGTAGAAATTACAATTCCTCAATTTCCTACTCACCTTGTTTCACAGATTTGATCGCCCGCCGAATTAATCGGTTCAGATTATCTATAGCATGTCAGTTTGTTGGTGAGAGAGCTTCCCTGAAGATTATTACAGTAGTTCAAGAAAGATTATTTTAAAGTTCAGAAAAACTTAAAAAGATTTTGAAAATTCATCCGAAGTTCAGAGATCCTTCCAAAAATTGAAAAGAAATCACTCCGCCATCTACCTTCAATAATAGTGTAGTATTTACTGGTTGTCAGATAACGTCAGTGGACTTCATGTGATCTTAATATTCCTGCGTAATAAAGATATGCTGGTAAGCTACTCTTTTGAATCATCTTAGAAAAAGACATCGGCACTAGTCGCAATATTCGCTTGACGTGAATAGATCCGAATGATGCGGAAAACTTAATATGATGGCAAGTGCAAGCTGGAAAGCTAACCCAATGAGTATGCGTTTCTGCAATGAAACCACACCAATTTGGACAGGACAGTACCGATTCCGAAGTCTATTGTATCAGCTGTCTCCGTTCCTAGATCAAAAAGGTGTCATCCGGATGAAAAGTCGAATCAAAGTACCCTAGAAACACAAATCAGTCATAACTGGTTACAGTGACTTGATTGTGACCTCATTGAGTCACATTGAGGTTAAATCTACAGAGTAGCAACAAGTATGCTGCTTGGGTAGCACCACCTTACATGCACGCTTTTGGAAAAATATCTTCACAAATTTATGTGTTTTTCTATTAAATTTCAAGACATATATATTTATGTTCCTGAATGGTAAAAAACACAATTTTTGTCAGAACATGTTGGAACGAATCAATATCTACTGACAAGAAAATGAGAAAAAACGTATTCAAATGAATTTGCAAGAACAATATTAAGAAGAGAAAACAAAAAATATAACAATTGAAGTACTTAAAAACGACAAATACAGATAAATTTATATATCTCAGTGATATGAAGACATACAGCTCATGTATTGGGCAACTTTTTGTAAAATTATTTCACACTCTACAACTTTGAAGAAAACACGAGTGGTCTGAAGTTTATATCGCAACGCCATCTCTGTGGCTAAAATTTGAACTAAATTTATTTAAAATATATCGCTTTAACTCCGCAGAAACTTTGTTGAAAACATTAGTTCAACATCGTGCAACCTTAAAGAAAGTTTGATTTTTTCAGCTAGATCCCGATTCAGGCCGTGCCTTATTAGACTGCCCATGTTTTCTGCAAACAGCATGTCACGCAGTTATAGGAAGCAGCGACGGAGATTTAAACCC
This sequence comes from Aedes japonicus, assembly GCA_034211315.2. Lineage (NCBI taxonomy): Eukaryota > Metazoa > Arthropoda > Insecta > Diptera > Culicidae > Aedes > Aedes japonicus. Next base: position 19,295 of record JASCZW010011751.1, read on the forward strand.
CGATAATATCGTACAGAAAATGTATTAATATGAGAATACGTGGCACGTGGTGAACATAGCGATACCGCAGATCATTTCATCATCGTTGCAAGCTCATCACATCATAGGAGTAGACTAGATCCACCGTTTGGTACTATGCCGAGTAGTCCGAGTGTTACGTAAAATCGGTGATGGTCGTCGGCCGAAAGTCATTCTCCACAGAAACTGCTGGACCAACCCCGGCACTTGTCTGATCAGGTAATTAACAGCTTCGGGAGAACTTCTGTCGGCGAAGATGTTCTCTATTGGAGTAGCCTAGGGCCACCACCGGGGTTAGTTCGAGTAGTTCACAAAGTAGCACCGGTGCCTGTGAACCGGAAGTCTCTTACCGGAATCGCAGGGTTGGCCTCGGCAGCTGTCCTTATAGCATCGGTCCCGGAGCATCTTCCACTGCCAGGGAACTCTTCGTTGGAGTAGGATTGATCCACCGCCGGAGATAAGTTCCAATAAGTTCGAAGTGCAATACCGACTTGAGACGTCGGGGGCCTATGAACCGGAACTAATCCTCCAATTTATTTCAATTTACGAATTGGCGTAAGTCCACTATGGTAGACACCAATCGATAGTATTTATCATTTATCATGAAACTCTGAATTTGTCAGTTTTTGTAACGATAAACATTTCAAACGAACGGAAGGTGACTGTGTTTTGTTAGGAGAGATCACAGTAGGCACTGCGGCGATTTTTTCGCTGGCTGCGTTGACTGTCACTTTTTTTTCACTCTGACCGATGCGCGATGCCTTATGTGCTTTGGCGCTTGTGTTTGCCTGATGGTATTAAAAGTCCTTTGATCTATTTTTCGTTTGCACAGAATTATGCACATTTCCAATCAACGTAAAAGCAACACAAAGCTTCGCCTGTTATTCCGGTTCCGGCTAATGGTGTCTTGCCACAGGATGGAGCAGTACTGTGTCAGAAGTGGAAATGAAAGGGGTATTCTGCGTTGTCTAGCTATTTTCTACTTTTATTGATTTTTTTTTTCAAATAATGGAAAAAATCAATTGATCCTAAATTGCCGTGGAAATTTGAGACAATGTACTTCAATGGTGTTCCAAAGAAATGTTAGAATTTTAAAAGTAATTGCATTACATGATCTGATAATTATTGTAAGGGTGTCTAGCTCGTTTTAAGAATATAAATTAAATCATCGAAGCCAGGATGAATGATGAATATTTCCTATTATTTACACAACTTGTTGTGTAAAGTTCAAAAATGCATCTTTAAGACAAACCTTTTTCTAGTATACATAACTTAAATTTTGACACATATATGATCAAAACAGCGCAATAAAACAATGTTTCTGAAACTTCTTTTTAACGTCACACAAGAAGTTTTCAAATACAAATTTAGGACTAATAATATGCTCTGAAGATGCTTCGAATACCATGCCATTAACATGATGATGTCTTATCTAGGTAGTTGAAAGCATCGCAATAACAAATAAGGTATAATCAAGTTATTCCAAAGTACACGCAATTACAGAAATGCATGAATATTACATGCTAGTTTGCAAAATGTCAACCAACATATGTTAACCCAGACTGAATTTGAAAATAATATTTGCTTATGAACTTGAAATTGATTACGAAATACATATTAAGAGTAGCCTAATAGCATGCTCATGCTCATCCCAAAAGAGTAACTTTGCAATGAAATTTCATAGGTTCTAGAACTTTTAGAACAATTGACGTGTCTTGTGGACTGTCAACTGAATCAGCTGCTGATTTTGATTGCATTTGTCTGTGATTTGTCTTATTACCGACAGTTTGTTAGGAAGATATATGGGACATGGACACAATGTCCAATAATGACATGAAAATATTGTAATGAAAATTCATAAACAAACTCATCATACATAGTTATCATACTTTAAAAAATTACTTTCAAACTCATGTACAAATCTTAAAAACAAATTCAATATCCCAAGTAACACCAAAAACATCTTTTTGGTCAGTTATCTTGAAATTATGTTATACAGGAGTATTAAGAATGAAATGAACACACATCTTTTTTCACATGCAAGCTGAGAGGATGTTATCGCAAAACATTTGCCATTTTTCTAGAACATATGACTTAATCTTAGACTCAAATATGACCAAAACAGCGTAATTAATCGATCCACCTATAACATCTTATAGGTAGCGTAAGCAGTTTAAAGATGCACTGCATCACATGCTTTTGACAAGACGATGTCTTATCTAGGTAGTTTATAGCATCACAAAAACCAATAGGTTATAATCAAGTTATTAAAAAGTAAAACTAAATGCAGAAATTCATGAACACAACAATTCAATCCAACAAGTGTCAAACTAGCAGATGTTAACGCAGATCAAATTTGACAGTAATGTTTGTTATGAATATGCTGAATATGTTTATGAATTCCCATTACTTTTAATAAATTTTTCATATCGATTAAAAAGCAGACCTAGCCCATTTGCAAGATATCTTCTTAAGAAACGGTTACAGAATTGGTCTAACGAAAATTAAAAAAAAAAACAAAAATATTTTTCGGAACAATAGCATGCAATAAGAATCTCCATCAGCAGTTGATTCAATGTAACGGATCACAAAAAAAGTCATTTTCTTTGAAATTTCAGGAGCCAAATGACATTTCACTAATAAGATGCTCTAATATGGTTATTATTGTTATAATAACTAACTCAAACAATTTGCAATGGACTATCATGATGTTATTAAACTGCTCTCAAGATATATTTTGGACTCAACTTCACGCCATAGCTATGGACAAAATTACAGTGCCGGTTGAAACTTTGATTCCAATTATCGCTAAAAATTTCGAAAGCTACGTTCTCTTTGTCGATGATTGAGATGATATATTTAAAGTAGTAAAGAAAATTTCTTAATAATCTAGACATATTTTTATGCTTTTAAAATAATTTTAATCGACAGTGTAGACCATGTGTCAAATTCGCCATGGCGATTTTTTATGATTCCAACCCAAGCAACACAGCTTGTTTTAAAAAAGTTGAAAATACTGTTAAATGACAAAGCAGATTATAAATTAAGGTGTATAATACTGTATTTCATTCTTTAATATAACGCAAAAAGCGCAAAAAGTGAAGCCTTATAAAACATAGAATGGAAAAAAATTATCTTCATACAAAAAAATAGCATCGTCACGATGAATTTGTTGTACAAGATTGTGGTTTTACTGCCAACGGGAAGCATATCATAGATACTCAGAGTTGACTTTTCAACAAACTGAGTTGGCTTAGCAAAGAGACTACAAACCTATCACGCCAAGGACAAGTGTTCGAATTCCACGCTTGGCGATGTTATTTTTTTGTATGAAGATAATGTTTTTCCATTTTACGTTTCATAAGGCTTCACTTTTTGCGCTCTTTGCGTTATATTAAAGTATGAAATAAAGTATTATACACCTTAATTTAAAACCTGTTTTTGTCATTTAACAGTATTTTCAACTTGTTTAATACAAGCTGTGTTGCTTGGGTATAGAATACGAGAGTATCAAACCGCTCCAATCTTGACAAGTTTTGCCATACGTTTATAATACATTTATAGTACAAACAATTATATATCATTCTAAAAAAATGTTTTGTGTGTTACTTGGGAACAAAGATGCTAAATATAAGAGAACTTTCTATTGTTTTTTCTTAATCTTTAGAACGGCGCATAAATTATGCAAGAACAAAACTAAAAGTTGCACCATAAAAGCTGCCTTGCATATGATATTTTGTAAAGCGTTCTGAGCATTAACAATCTTTAGATTTCTGATATTTATTAAATAATTGATTTCGCCAAAAACGATTCTCATTTTTTAACTATGAGTTGTGCATATTCTCCTCATAATCAAACATAATTTTCTCAATCATATCAACGTTAACAATCTTTGTTAACATCTATTTGTTTGACATATCTTAAACTAGCATGTCATGTTCCTGTATTTCTGTTATTGTTTTTACTTTGAAATAACTTGATTATAAGCTATTTGTTATTATGATGCTAGAAACTACCAAGATAAGACATCATCATGTTGCAAGCATGTTATTCAGAGTATCTTTGAAACGTATTATTAGTTTTAAACCTGTATCTAAAAACTTAAATGAAGACTGAACAGCAGCAACAATTTCCGGTGAGATCTATCCGATTATGACTAAATTTGAACCAAAGTACTAAATACGTGCCATCGTCAAAACAATATGATTTGAAGATGAAAGTGTATGCACAATACTAATTTCCATTTGATGTTTGTATTGTGTCTAAGCGGGGCTAGTTGTAAGTGAAAGTGACCTCGGAATAGACGTGAGTAACCAGGCATTCTGAAATGGGTCACTGGAACTCGTCAGAGCTATCACCTTCCAACTCCCGTGCTAAACATGTTTGTCGTGTCGACAAAAGTTCATTTAACTGCAAACATTTTTCTTCCATGAAAACACTACCAGACGTTGGGCGTTGGATTGTACATACTCATACATACACATAAATCTGTATCTAAAAACATCTTGTGTGACCTTAGAGATGTTTCAAATAGATCGATTTATTACGCTGTTGTGGTCATATAAGATACCAAAAATAAGTTATGTGTACTAGAAAAATACATGAGATCATGTCTTAAAAATGAATTTTTGATTACTACATAACAAGTTGTGTTATTTGGGATGTGTTTAAGTCTGTTGGTTTGACACTCGTTGAACTGGTTTGTGATTTTCATGCATTTCTACATTTTTTTATACATTTTAATAGCTTGATTATGATCTACTAGCTGATCCCGGTACGAGCGTTGCTACGCCTGCAACTAAATGAATAAACATGACAAAGAACTAACGCTTTTTTTTATGAGTTTTTTTTCTCCAAGAAGGGGTTCAAGCTTCTATCAGAACATTCTTCTTACTCAGACAATACACAGTTTGTGGCTTATTTACCTGGATAATTATCAGGTTTGGTTGAAATTTGTGTTTGAAATCACCATAGAAACATTTCTTGCATTCAAAATTTCAGCATACCAATTTTTTTTTCCATTTTCTTGATAAGTTCTCCAGTTATGCAGAAATTTGTGTTTCATGTGTATGGGAGCCCTCCCTTCCAGAGATAGTAGAGGTCTCAAACCATCATGAAATCATTTTTCGCCCTCAAGAAACCTCCACATGCCAAATTTGATTCCATCTGCTTTATTAGTTCTCGAGTTATGCAGAAATTTGTGTTTCATTTGTTTGAGAGACCCCCCCCCCCCCTCCCTTCAGAAGGCGGAAGAGTCTCAAATTACCATAGAAACATTTCTCTCCATCAAAAACCTCCATATGCCAAATTTGGTTCCATTTTCTTGATTAGTTCTCGAGTTATACAGAATATTGTATTTCATTTGTACGGGAGTTCCCTCTTTTAGGACGGAGAGGGATCTTAAACCATCCTAGAAACCTTTCTTGCCTTTAAAACCTCACACATGCTAAATTGGTTTTCTTTTGCTTGATTACTTCTCGAGTTATGTAGACATGAGTGTTTCATTTGTATGGGAGCGCCCCTTTCTAGAGAAGGGAAGGGTCTTTAACTATCATAAGCACCTTCCCCGGCCCCAAAAATCCCTGCATACAAAATTTCACGCTGAACGGTTCAGTAGTTTTCGAGTCTATTAGGTTCAGAAAGGCAGACAGACAGAAATCCATTTTTATATACATAGATTTGATAATGAGATGCTAACAAGACAAGACATTAATCAAATGTATGTCATGCAGTGCATCTTTAGAACTTCTTATGTTGCATAAAAGATGTTTTAAAACATCGAGTTGTTGCGCTGTTGTGGTCATATTCGAGTGAAAAATTACGTCATTTATACTAGCAATGAACATGAGTAAAGCACAAAATGCAAATTCTTTGCGATAATTTTCTCTCAGCTTCTTTATGACAAAAGATGTTCATTTTTTTTCATTCTTAATATTTATATACAACAACATTTCTAGATTACAGATCAAGAAGATGTTTTTGGTGTTACTTGGGTATATTTTTGAAACAAAAGAGACACCCCATTATTTATAAATACAATAACAATCGAATGGGTTGCTTGAAGGTAACTCCGACTAAGATGTACAAAATGATACCTTCCAGCCAAGAGTTTATATTACAATGCCTTAGGGGTGATACTTCAACAATATCCAGATTTGTTCATAATATACTCATTTCAATTAAAAGCAAGACTTCTTCACCGCAAATGCATTAGTGACAATGGAAACTACTAAACCATCTCGAGATTCTTGAAGATTCCAACATTCATCAGGATTTAATCAATACAATCGACAACATTATGTTTTGACGATAAATGGAGCCAACTTATGAAAACTAATTTGTGGTAAAAAAAAACAAGTATCAATTCAACAGCATTCAACACCCCAAACAGTGTCCCAGCTGCAGCCGTCTGTTTTTCGAAAATCCCCCAAAAATCCAATTTCACTTGCTCGAAAATGGTCTGGAATTTGCATAACGCCCCACAAGTTACCGCACTGTCACGTACCAGTAGCCACGATCAAAGGCACTGCCATTACTTCTAACGATTCGCACTGACTTCGTACCCAGAACCGCTGGTGACTTCTTTCCTTCCCTGCCCCCAATTTGCCCCCACCGACGCCCATCATCATCGCACTACTTCACGTTTCCACACACTGAGGCACATTCATCCCCGCTGTTCAAATATTAAACAGAATGGGACGCCCCAAAACCGCCGTACTGCCATCTACCACTTACTAGTAGGTAGGTATCTGTCGAGTACTTTTCATCAAAGAGAACACCCATTCGCTTTGAAAGGATCCTATTCCTAGGCTCCAGGATATATCGCCACATGTTACTCATATGAGCCTCCAGATTCGAGAAAAACACCGAGCGGAAAGCCAAGGCACAACTCAATCCGTGAAAAACAAAAACTGTCAGAGAACAGAAATTCCTTCCAATACACATAAGCTTCTTAGCATCAGCAGGGGAAATACGGCAATGATTGGCGCGGTGCGACATTATTCACCGAGCTAAATTTAACACACGCACGAATGCCGAGAACGGTTGCTAGTTACTCGGTAAGATCAACAGTCACCAGCGGCCATCATCCTCCTCGTCGTCGTCGTCGGTCGTCTTTTGCAGACAGACAGTCAAACTTTGTGTGCTCTATAAGCCGACACTGGCACTGCCTTAGTGACCATCGGTCGGAAGCGGCCACTTCGACAGCTGACTTGTTCCCTACATACTTACGATTTGCGGAGAAATGCCATCATCTGCTGCAGGAATAACGGCATGGGATTACGTTTACTCTATTTGGCTTCTTTTTTTTTTTTGGTCCTCTATCGGCTGCATTATGCTTGGAATTTTCCTTGAAATTCGCGTACTACGATAGGGTAGTCACAGTAGGCGCTTCTCCGTTAGCCGTTGCGAGACGACGGGTTTCGTATGCCAGTGGCGTCGTTCGACGTTGAAAAAGCGAAATGATGGCTCAATGGGCAGAGGAGAGCAGAGTGGTACGGCTCTGGTTTTCCGGGAAAATACGAAAAACCAAAAGGAAGCATGTGTAGGAATTACCAGGGATGTGTTTCATCTGGGGAAAATGCGAAGAGAAATAGTAACCACTGACCAACTGCCTGTCTATCCCCCCCTCCGCAACCGACTCATTCCGCTCTGTCACTACGCACATGACGTGCGAACTGACACACAGAGAGCACAACTAGAGCTAAGCTAAGTGAAAGAAGTGAAATGCTATTTTTGTGTTGTGCCGGATACCGTAGGGAGGAGAGTTTTTGGAAAAGTTTTTTTTTCTCTTTATTTCGCCGCTGTGTGGTACCAATTTTAGAACGGAAACTCTGGCCGAAGAGAGCGGCGCGAGTGATGATGGTCCGACGCCCGCCCATGATCACAATGGTGAGGTCACGCACGAGCAACAGTGTGCCATTACGAACACTAATGGACTGTGTTTTTCTTGAGTGCTGGAATGTGGATGGAGGACATCCAAATCTACTAACTATTATAGATGGTACGCTTTGCACTACCTATTTGGTGGATGGTTAGTGTCCGGAGATGGGGCCATCGTTCTCAAAAGTTCAACAGCATGAATGATATTGCTGGTAAAACTATCTCTGAACCGAGTATCGACTTTCAGATTCGTCTTCTTTCAGGTTTTGCACTATTTTGTGGCAAGTGTTGTGTTGACTCTCAACTTAGTGTATGGGATATGGTTCTACCGTTGATTTATTGAGTGCTTCCCTATGATAACATCTCAGTGGAGGAGAGGACCGATAGAGAACTAGTGCCGACTGGACTATCTGGGGCTCCATCAGCATTCAGATCCAAAGGATAAATAAACAATGCCGTAACTTTCATTTGTAGCAAAACAAGTCTGTTCACAGGAAGGAGATGAACATCAGCAGCCACAATATTGTTTAGACTAATGTTGATTTGGTTTCCTTCTGAGGAATTCACATCCCATTCGAGTTGAGCTTTGTCTACAAGTTTTTTTTTAATTTAAATTGGTTTCAAGCAACTTGAGAAAGATGAACTTGTTCAATTAGTTTCGCCCAAACAAACAGAACAAATGCCGAGTGGTGTTTGTTTATCGAACTAATCAGAGAAAAATTCGAAATCAACTGATAAGTGCGGCTAGGCATGAATCATGTTTGCATTTTGGTATAATACAAGTTGCTGCTAGTGTTTTTATTTAGAGTGGATGTTGAGTGCTATAAATAACGGATTAGAAGGCCATGGTTCTAATGAAACAACAAACGATGCAAATTCTTTTCAGGCAAAGAAAATAAACTATTGTGGATTACTCTATTTGCTAAACAAAAATAGTGCAGGAATTGCTCCACAGTCAATTATTGAGAAAATGTTTAAAATAAAATGCTATGAACCATTAAGCCAACAGGCGATTATCATTCAGCTTAAGAATAGCAAGCAGAAGAAAGAGATAATGGGTATCAAAAATATGTCTGGATGTAGCTTATTCGGTTCTGAATGCTCAAAATGTCCGAAATTAAGTCTGTGTACACAGAAAAAAATAATTAATTTAAACAAACGCGTAAAATCATGCAATCTTTCATACAACAGGCTAGATTTTGGCTAAAATTTAGATGAAATGTCCAATTTCTTTTTATCTCTGTAGCATTCATGTTATGGAAGAACCAAGGTAACGTAAATGTGAGGTTAAACCTCGTAAATGGCGCTTGTTAAATATAGAGTTTCGAGCAGTCTAGTCAAAGTAATTGGTAATAAAAAGGAGAAGAAAATCGAAGGTAATGGCAACCCGAGCAAAGGGTTATACCTAATTGATAACAAATTCTAATACCAGGATATCATTTTTTGATCACTGAATATGTTATCATTCAGGCTGAATAAACAACCAAAATAACAGAATGAATAACAAAAAAATACTCGTTGAATATCATAATAATAACTAATTTTGTTATCACTGTGAACAAGTTGATAACAAATCCTGTATTGTAAGCAAATTTATTAAAACAGTAACAGATTATGTTATCAATTTGAAATCAAATTCTAATTACTGAAAAAAATATTTTGATTAAAAGCAAAATTTCTTGTAAAAATATGCTGGAAATATTTATAGTTTTACAATTTAACTTGTAACGTTCATATAAATAGTGTGTTTAAAAATGATAACATATGATAACAAAATTTGCCAAAGGTGATAACTAAATTTGTCATGCGATAACAGCGGAAATCAAATCGATAACTGGGATAACAGAACTTGTTACTTATATGAAATCAGCTTGTTATTTTCCTTTGCTAGGGAATACTGACCAAATCCATACAGTTTGAAAAATAGCCAGAAAGTTATTATCAATTTCAGTTTTAGATACTACGATGTTAAACCTCACTTTAGTTTTACGTGGATTTCTCAATTGGAGATCTCAACTCTGTGTCTCCACTAGCATTTCTAGAGCGAATTTTCAATAGGTCATAAGTAACAATGTAAACAAAAATTATGTGTTTTCACGGAATTATAGCTTGAGCACTCCTCAATATGAAATATACGCAACATAATATGCATTGCAGCGAAGTACTGCTATATATTATTAAACAAAATTGGGTCACAAACTACTCCACAATGAACTTTTGTCACAATTTGTCGCATTGTCAGTTTGACTGAAGTGCTTTTCTTTGCTCCTTACCGACCTCTCCAGCCGATTCATTTTGCCGTAAGCAACATGATATGTGATTGCATGTCGTAACAGACATGACGAATGCGACATATAACTAAGTGACACGACATAACGCACCCGGCGGATGTTACGTGATAACTATCCGAACGACTTATGATGTGGTCGTATTTTCCCTAGATGAAGTTTAAAGGCTTTAAATTGAATTTATCAAATACACTTAGGTCTTTCTTTACACGGTTTGTTTTCGGCGATAACTCCAGAACGGATCAATTTATCAACCTGATTCGAATCAAATTTTACGTTTTGGGCAAAATAGCAGTTTTTCAAAAAAAAAATCACTATTTTTGGTGTTAATACTAAAAAATTTGCACACTAAAAAAGTGTGCTAAGACCATTGCCAACACCAGCAAACAGAATCAAATTATTAAAAATGTTAATGCATGTGAATTTATCAACTATATTTAGTCTTCTTCTACACGGTTTCAAAGCAAAAGTGGACCGTATCCCCCGTGTAAAAAAAAACCTTTATGTAAATCGATTTGGAATTCAACTAAATGGAAATTTTTATTGATGTAAAGCTAAACATTGCTTAACTTTGTTGGTTCCAAATATTTGCTTCAAATATTATAGCATCGTTCAAAAATAGGAATTGAAACTAGTTTCCAAAACTTCTACATTGATTTTCTTAATGATAGTTATATCATATGTTACTTACGACCTATTGAAAATTTGCCCTAAATTTCATGGTTTGGAAGATGTCTGTTGCGCAATGGATAAAGAAGTCAGTGGTTCAGCTGATTCCAAGCCATCAGTTCTACACAGTTTTTTAGAGCCAATTGAATAAACCGCACAAAAACGTCTACTTCCTTTGCTGAGGTCACATATGAGCCCACCAATTGTTTGATCTGACTTAACGACATTCCACAAAACACAAAACACACTCAACCACTGAAACTTCGTACACAAGAAATTGAAGAAAGTTGACCCATGCTTGCAAAAACTCGTCGGTTCTAATGTTGTACAGAATGTCATGGAGAGTCTAAAGAGAAAAAATAAGGTTATTTGGATTTCTAGCGCAAGTTAAATAAAACAAGGATTGAGACAGGCCTACCCTGAGTTACTTTGATAAACAATGTTAGTCGCGGGTAACTCGATGTGCTTCGAAATGTAACCGCTGTTTATCGATTTTTTGCTTATTTTACTCTCTTTGGAATACGTAAAATGTGAGTTGAATTAGGTCGATAAGTTGTTCCGTTCTGGAGTTATCGCCGAAAACAACCCATGTAAGAATAAACCGTGCAAAAAAAAAACTTAGTGTATACACCTCATAACGTCAGTTCTATATTTAAACAAAGAAAGCTAAAGACTCAAGCAGTAAGTTCTTTTGAACCTTTACTTTTCAGTTTTTTTTTATTGCTTTTACGTGCTATATTAAAGTATTTAAATTTTTTGCCGTAAAGGTGAACAGAACAATAAATACTTC